>JACGAQ010001863.1:0-50404 GCA_014119065.1 Orius insidiosus | reverse complement strand
AAGCGACAAATTGAGCGATCCCGCTTTTCAAAGTTCCTCCAAATGTATCTTCACTCAATCCCAACTCATACCTTTGCTCTAGAACGAAATTGTTAAAATTCATAAAATTTTCTTGTTCATACTTTAATTTTATCGATAGCTGCTTTTAATTTGTGATTGTGTGATGTCTGCTAAGAAGTCAAGAGCGTCCGTCAAATGCTGTCGCATCACTTCTGCAGCGCAAGTGTTGAAAACTGGCGCGTTATCGGCATTAGGATATGTAACATCATCATATTGCACTGTAGGTGGAAGCATACCTCCAGCATCCTGAAATTAGTTTCCCCTAATGGTACACAGCCTTCTCAGATCTAAATCAATCAATAAATACCTGGAGAACGAAGTTAATCAAAAGTAAGAAGTTAGATTCTGGAATATTAGTCTTGAATTTCAAAGCTTGCACTAGCTCAAAAACCACAGTTCTGGTCAACGCTTGTTTTTCTCTTTCCTAAGAAAAAAATTACAAATCATTTAGTTTGACTAAAAATAATTACCCGTGAAAATGCTCTATTGCATAGGTAGCAGAGGTCGACCAAATATTGATATTTTAGAACATAATTTTGAATGCAGCAACTCAAGACTTTTGAAAATGGATCCAAAATGCTCTGAAAAGGTTGATGTAGTTTTATTTAGTTTTATATTTTTTATGTTACTTTGCAAGTTGTTATTCCTGGTACTCTCAATGTCGAGAGCATAATGCGTAATAATGGGAGATGCGTCGCCATTTGAATTTGTAAGGAGAGGCGTCGGAAAAGGACATCAATGTGGCCTATCAGCGAACTCCACGGTCCAGAACTAGAACCGAGTCCAGCTTCCAAAGGCAGACAGTCGAGGTAACAAGCGAAATTGTGAAGAATGACCGGAAGTGTGTCGGGAAGCGTCTTTTTCGAATTCAAACTCTCAAGCAAAAGTTGAAGAGGAGCGATCGGATTTAGCTCGTTAAAATCAAGCAACGCTTGAGCCACACTTTTGAAGAAATTCATGCGGTTTGTTTCTAAAAGAAGAAATAACAATTTTTTGAATTGAAAAATTTTTACCATTCATATTAGTTTGGAACATTTGTAAAAACACTCCGTTTGGTGCTAATTGATGAAGAACGCATCTTAAAAATTGATGTGCGACGCTTATAGCACCTCCAGGGAGATACATATTGCTCTCACTTTGCCATGCATAAGTTGGCGTCAATGATAACCTAAAAATTTAGTTATTATTTTGTAAGTTCATATTTTTAAATACTTGGCGACGATGGAAAGTATCTCAGGAAGTAGCGGTGCTGCTAATGCTGGTTCTCTGTGTATGAATGTTCCCAAAATGACGATACAAAGTCCCAACTCATCATCGCTATATTCTTCTTTGATAGTGCCGCATTCTCCGCACCTTTCGTAAACGCAGTCATCGCCGACTCTGTAGTCACTTTGTTTTAAGTCGAATGAGGCGTGGCATGCTTGTTGTGCCGCAGTGTCCATTGGTGGATGTACACCGTACCTTTTTGATAAAAAATAATTATGTTTATATACTTCTTATTCCATTTACCAAGTTCCTCCTCGTGTTTGATCAGTGCTTGTGTGTGGAGTTAGTGCAAATGGACCTCCTCTTTTATTCTTCTGCTTACTTGTGTTTTCTTTTGTTTCACCTAAAAAAAATGTATTAGATAAGATTGTTGCTGAGCCTTAGGCATGTCAACGGAGATGCTGGATGGGGCTTAAAATTAGCCCCTATAGGCTACACTTGCTGAATAGTTTAATAGGCTTGGCTTTTTCTCCCTTAAGAACATGAACTTGGATGAGTTTATTTCCGATCCCTTGTGGACTGTTTTATCAGCTTTCTCATTCGCTCTTAGGAATGAGTGCCCTGGGATCTACGCCATCAAGACCGTGTAGTAAGTGGACATTTCCCCAAGGGCTTCCAAGCAGTTCCACATCTTAGAAATGTCTTAAAAAACTATGTTCTTTTTTGATCATACCTGCGTTGGAATGTTTTCGATAAAAGACTTCTGGTTCGGATAAAAGTTGCGGAGGAGGTGATTCCAAAGCGACTTGCTTACATAGTCTTCTAGGACTTGTACTTCGACTAGTCTATTTAAAGAAAAACTAAATTATTATAAATTTTTAGTTATTCTTACATGAGAAGGCTGTAAATCGCTTCTTTCAAAGCTGTCTTGTTTTGAGACAGGCGATAAAGAAATGAGTCGATTTCCGTCGGCGTGCGCAGCGATGATTGATGTTCAATTTGTTTATTATCTGATTTTAAAAAAGTTTTAAACATAGTTTAAGGTTAAAATTTGTGTACCATGAACTCCTAAAACTTGTCTGACATGTTGGACAAGATTCGCCATTGTGTGCGGGCTCCGATTGGCAAAAGTCGTTCTTGCTGCGGTATTTCAAGTTGGGTCACACTACTTTGGGAAGCAGAATCAAAAAAGGAGCCGCTTTCATTGTCTAATTCAATAGGCGACCCTTAAACCAATTTGTGAAGTCTTTGCTCTATGAAATAACTTACCAACTGTATGAATATCCATTTTTGACAGAGGAGAATCAGGAGAACCATATGTGTAAGACTCTGCACCTTTTGGTGACCTTATTAGCGGTTTAGCTACAAAAAAAGTTAATCAAGGAGTTTGATATGCCAAAAAATACCTTGTCGGCTTGTTCCTATGGTAAAAGTCGTTCTTGTCCATGCATTGATGCCAATTGTTTGAAAGGATGTTCCATCTGCCATGGCGCATAATTTGATGGTGTCGGTGTAGGAGTTGAAGATGAAGTTGAAGTTTGAAGACTGGAATCTTGCCTTGAACTAACAGACAGCTTTGGGGTCGGTGATGTGTCTTTTGAGTCAAATCTAAAGAAAAGATTAAATCTAAGCATTTTAATTTGTTTTTACTTGTTTGAAATTGTCCCGGTGTCTTGAAGTACCAAGGGATTTGTGACAGTCGCCATTGCCAAATGTGGCGTCTCTACCTGTTGGGCGTTGACTGGAAAAACTGAAGAAGCGAGCATCTTCATTCCTTCTTTCAAGTCTTTTGATCAAGTATCTGTGTTGACTCACAAAGCCAAACTGGCCTTTGGGTTTTTTCGTTTCTTCTTTTGTCAACGTCTTCCAAAACTTCTTCAAAAGAGCCCTTGAAATGTTCAGATTTAGGTTAACTCTTTAAGGTTAAGTACATACTTGAGAACTCCCGTGTACTGTACTGTCTGATTTGTAGCTTTCAGGGATGGCTGCTATTTCAGATTCGGTTTCTTCAGCTTCTGTTGAATAGCTCCTGCTGTAATCAGGATAACGACGGATGTTAAGCTTTCCGTCATTTTCAGGGATGTCCTCTTCCCAATGGGTCTCCATAGATCCTGGCGGTTTTTGAAACATACTCCCGCATCCTTTGCTCTTTATGGTGGCCAAATGTGTACCGTTTCCTCCAGAGAACATCGGAGACATGGTGGCGTCTCGTATCTTTCGTTATGCTCGTCTACACCCAAAGACGGTTGGCTCACATCTTAAAAGAAACGAATCGAATAAATTAGAATGAATAACCGAACCTCTTGACCGATTAGCAACATTCATGACCATCGTCGGCGGTATTCTTTTACAAACGTGATGTGCGCGTCCAAGAGTTTAAGACAATTTTAACCAAATTCTGAACCTGCTGGCTCTGCGGAGGCTGATTATACTGATACTGTAAAACCAACAATAAAAAATGAAAACAAAATTAATATTTACTTTGTACAAAAATACGAGTGTAGACATCAACCAAGATCTTCTTATATGGGATTCTAAGTACCATAAACTGTATGAAGGTGTACTTTGACAATCCGGCGTGTGATGTGGAGGACAAGGGCAATAATGAAGAAGGAGCAAACATGTATTCATTAACATCCCTCCCATTAAATGGTTCTGATCCAAAACTTGAGGTAAATTACACAAAAAGACGTTGAAAACGCAACAAGTTCGAAGTTTATTTGGTGGAATATGGAATCCTTTTTCATTCTGGTTGTACCCAAGGAGCAAATAAAGATGTTTTAATACAACACTTTGAGTTTTTGCTAGTGCTTTCTCGTCTGTCGGATACGCCTAAAAAAATTCATTGTGTTGATGACTTTTTGTCAATTTTTTTACCTGCTCAGGTCTTGAAAGGAACTGTATAAACAGGAATATCAGAAGGTGCATTGTCTCTTTGTCAGCTTCTTCTAAATCGAGAACTCTGTGCAAAAGTGCTGCCAAATTAACATCATCACCAGGATTTACTGCATGAATATGGCCATCTATAAGGGTTTAAAGCTAAATTAGAATAGGAAAATATTGTTGTTTGAACAAATTTTAGTGTGTCATTTTATATTAACATCGAACATTGAGAGGACATCGAAAAAAATGAACGTTTTTGAAAAGGAACAAGACATGAAAGAATAAAAATATTATGTTCTAGCGAATTTCCCGAAGGAAGCGAATCTATTGAGGATGGCGTCGGAAGAGGCGTATAGGTTATGTGGTTATAACCTTTTGGATAAAAGGTTAATGGATATTCGCTTATGGAAACAGGAAACTACGTATGAGAGGAACTATCAGGAGGAAAATTCGCTGCTTCCCGAGGCTGCCTCGAGTCTATTTTATTTTAAACTAGGGCATTAAATGATGAAAAAGGCCGAAAATGTACAAACATGCCTTTTTTAAAAATTAACTCACCAAAAACATGCCCTCTTTTTAATTACATTTATATCCTCACGTGCATCTGTCGATTTAGATGAATGAAATATTTTATTTATTTAATTTTGTGTTTTAAAAATAAAAATATTATACCAGATAGCCATTTACATTCTGAAACATGCTAAACATTTAAAGCTTTTTCATTTTTTGAGGTTATTATTTTTTTGTCCGTAATGTCTACCTGGTAAAATTGTGTTATTTGATGGCATAGAGCCTAAAAACTGACCCAGTCCAAATCTGGACGTTTTCCTTTTTAAAATCGGAGCCGAGTATTGCCTGCTGTAGACCTTCTCTTTTTCTAAAACGATCAAAAAAATTATTTTTTTGGGGTTCAAAAAAAAGGTGGAGAAAATGATTTTGGTTTTATTATTCACCGTTGGTGGTGAAATACCTTGTTTGGTATCCTGACGCGGGACCATTGAAGCGGGAGCAGACATTGTGCGTTTATACGGCCATTTCGATCCAAAACTCGCGCTCAAAGTTTTGATCGAGCCCGAATCCGATTGCGACAAAGCTTCCTGCGCCCGTTGCAACTTTCTCATGAATGTTTCACTCATCAAATCGCTATTTCTTAAGTCTATGAGGTTTTTTTTATAAAGAAAAAAGATTAAAGGAAGACAATGATAAAAGATGATTGAACATAGACAACAATCAAGCAGAAGTTTCTTTTATGTTTTATACCTCTCAGATACGTTATATCGCCCGATTTTTCTAAATTGATCTGCGCTTCGAGAAATAAAGTGTCGAACCTATTTAAAAAGAAATCCCAAGCAAGGATATGACGGTCGCTTAAACAATTGTGAAGTTGATAAAGCGACTGAAGTACCATCGGACGATCCACAATGATTGTATCAAACTGTGTTTCTAAGCACATAATAAGCGACTGAAAAAAAATATTTTAAATTTTTTGTTTTATATGAAATAACCTTAATTGCTGTATCATGTATTGTCCCCAAATACAAAGTCGCTCGCTGTGCGACTTGAACATTTGAGTCATCCAGACAGGAAATCAAGTAGCAAAAAGCATTTGTAAGTGCACCCTGAAGAGGAAAATTTGCTCTAGAGGAGTCGAATCCATAAATCTCGCTATAACCGTCACTCTTTCCACTGTAATTTAAAAGCCTTTTAGTTATATCCTTTTTTTATCTACCTGCTACAAATCGATGTCTCCAGTCGTTGGAATGAAATTCTTCTTGAAGGACACGCCAAAACGCGTCTGAACCCGAAGGAAGGGTATGCAATGTAGCAAATAGGAACGCATACTTCACAAATATGAGAATGTTCTGCATTACATAAATCCCACAAGCTAAAAAGCGGAGTTGAAAATTGATTCAGTTTTTTTAAAAAGCTTACTTTTTAATCAAAAGATTTTCTTGGCACCATATAATAAAACCTTTGTGATGTTTCACTGCTTTCAATAGAGCGTCACCATGTAGGCACATTAAATAAAGACAATGGAGCATATAATAAAGGACTTCTGGATCATCAGTTTTTGATATTCCTAAAAATGATTGAAAAATAGTCATATTTGTTATTTAATTTGGGTCGGAAACTGCAAGGACAATAGACTTCAAGGCCCCAGCAATAAATACTTTTAGCAATTGATGTATGTATTGAAGCTGTTGTGGAAGCTCGTCGATGGTGAAGCGAAACTTTCCTACGGAAGTTGCCAGAAGTCTTCCATGTCTTCTTCACCGGAGTCTATCGTTTCGTCGTTTTCTCCACAAGAGTCGGTTTGGCAATCTGTGCTGTCGCTGTCGCCACATCGGTGTCGGTCAATGTGACCGCTCGAGCTACGGCAGGGACGACTTTTTCGATGATCGGAGCGAGATCAAGCTGTTCGACTACCGTTTCAACAGTCGCTGTCATTATCTAAATAATGTAACTTTTATTATTTTCTTTGTTATTGTAAGTTTTTTGTTTTGTGTGTTTTGTACTGTAATTTTTTGGTGTGCTACTTTAGACACTGAAGTGTGCCTTTGCTATTATTTTAATTTTTCTTCCTATGGTTATATCTTTCACACAAATATAGGAAAAGACATTTAAAGCAAAATGCAATGTTTCATGCTTGAGGAATGAGTTTACATGCGACATCTCGAACTTAGGTCAATCCTCAATGTTTGTGCTGTTGTGCTTGTTCAGAGTGTAAACCACTTTTTCAAAACCTCTGCTCTTAAAGGGGATTGACCGAAAAGCACATAAATGCATAAAAAAATAAATGAGCGAAAATACGGCCATAAATACAGCTTACAATGAAATTACCTTCAGTCATCTTTGATTGGCAATTTTAATAAAGTAGTAACACAAAACGTAAAAATACAAAGCTCTACAAAACTATAAAATTTTTTTTAACTGGAGCGAAATATACA
This sequence comes from Orius insidiosus, assembly GCA_014119065.1. Taxonomy (NCBI): domain Eukaryota; kingdom Metazoa; phylum Arthropoda; class Insecta; order Hemiptera; family Anthocoridae; genus Orius; species Orius insidiosus. The sequence continues at coordinate 43,307 of JACGAQ010001863.1, read as the reverse complement.
GATGGATCATAGAAATGTTCACCTGTTCAAACATGAAACAACTGGTTAAATTATCTCATGATAGTAACTATGAGGTTACAGTAATTAATTGAGGTTATAATTTTTTTACGAAGAATTGTTACTAGTGAAGGGTGAGTATTGTGAAGTATAAATATGGCATTGATCTACTTTTTGTCCATGAAAAGAAGATATCTTTCAACAAAAGGTCTCAACATATTTATGTTATGGTATGGTGCTTTTTGAAACCGATTTTAATCTGAATTAAACTTTTTTCCAGAAATAAAAGTTTTTCTTTGAAATAATGGAAACAACGATTGTGCTAAATGCAGGGTAAAGTGCATACATGAGGCATGTTGACAAGTACCCCTCCGACTGTATGGATTTCCATAAGGGGCATGTTGATCACGACATCGCTTTTTGAGTCGTTTGTCTTCCGATCGCTTTCAGGAGGACTTTTCTTCGAATGGCAACTTTCCTCAATCGTCACTTCTTCGATAGGAGGCTAAAAACGAAATAAAAATTGATGCAATGTATGGGGCTTACATCGGGGGATGGGCTAAATTTTCTTGTGCGATATATTCGATAAGTTGAAGCGAAAGTTGATGCCAGGCGACCATCAGCTCACATTGGTTACAGTTATTTTTCGACTGGACATCACAAACGTGTGGAGCGAGCCATGATGAGCACATCATCATCTGGAGAAGTCGGCAAACGTCTTGAGCAATCACCGTATGTATTCCAGTATGTCTTTCTATTTCATGCCGTTCAAGCTGAAATTTCTGTTAACCAATGTCACTTTTGTTATGATATTCAACCTGTTTTAAGACTAGATCCAACATAAGGACACAACAGGAAAGCTTCAATTCTGTGTCGTTTGTCAAATTTGAGACTCTCGAGCCATGTTCTTCATCGTCCGACAGAGCAGAACATGGTCCAGAATCATCTTCAACTACTGGAGCTAAAAAGGTATGATTACTTTATGATGTTTAACACTTTTATATATTACATATGCTCCTAGGCTGTTTATCATCTTTAGGATCTTCTGTTTTATTATCTTTTCCTTCACTAGCCTTCATACTTTCAAGTCCATCTTCAAAAAATGAGAATAGTAGATGAGTTGGAATCATTATTTCCAAAGCAGTCAAAACCTAAAAAAGAATTATTTTCTCTTTGCTAGAACTCAAACCTGAAGCCAACGTAAAGCTTGTTCTTGAACTTTCGGTGCAGTCCCTTTAAATCTGACAGCGACAAAATGGTAAAGCTTTTTTGCGTCGAACCCTAAGGAGCTCATGTCAGGATCTAATATTTTGCTCAGTAGCATTTTAGTTCGCAGAGTTCCTTATCTGGGACATCTCGTACGACAGCTTCCAGCCAATGGGGCATCACATAATCCCAAACGTCGGTTGTTATTACTTCATAAGGTACAAGGCAGAATAAACGATTTAAACCTTTTTTCAAGTGAGTTGTTTTTGATACAAGCATATCCCTGTAAAAAATAAGTTTTTTTTGTTGTAAATTATTTAATTTACCAATGTCCTCCAACTCGAGCATAATCTGGAGGATGAGGGAGTAGACAAGAGACAAAAACATCAAATGACTTTGACAGATTTCATTCAGCCATCCGCACACATAATCAGTTTTCAATCTCTCCAATGTACATTCAGCTTGATCTAAAATAGATTTTAAAAATTTTGCTTAAGTTATATAATAAAATGTACCATCAAAGTATAAGCGGTGACATGAAACCAATGGAACAGCATAGATAGAAGCCTTCCGAGGATTTCACTTGAAATTTTTTCTGCGGGTGTAAAGAGGCCGACAAGCAACCAAACGCCGAATCTTCCCATTAACTGTCTTTCTTCTGTGCTTAAAGAATCTTTGTCGCAAATAGCATTAAGCATGGTTGCTTTTGCTTGTATGTCTGTCATATCTTTGCTTATTTCAGGAGTTGTCGGTCTTGCTTCTTTCAATAAGCTGACGATTGCTTCGACAAGATAGATAAGCATGTCTGGAGCCATTGTCCATGCTCGAGGAAGACTGGAATGAATCATGTGGTCTCCCCCTCGTTTTTTATTGTGCCTGCTTGTATCACATTGGGCGCAGTAGCGAATAGGATGATTACCGTTGAAACTAGCGCATTCCGGGGTAAAACATATTGAGACGATACTTTTATCTGTCGATCTACAATTTTTGTTTTCGCAAGTAACCGAGCACTGTTGCATCGGATGTAAAATGTCGTAGAACATCTGATTTGGATGTTCACGATGGATTTCGTTGGCGCACTCGATGCAGAGGTACAACGGCGGCGGTGAATCTGTGGCGAATGTGATCGAAATGCAATGGTCGTAGCAGACTTTGGCCGCTTCAGCTGTACCGGAATTTGGACACATGTCTCTTTGGCACAAAAATGGTACCCAGCCTGAAATTAAACATTAAAGCAGGTTTGGGTGGGCAAAAGAAATAGGGATTTTAAGGCAAAGAAAAGACAAAAAGGGTTTTTCTGCAGAAAAAATCCTATTGGGAGGAGGGGCCGTAAAGCTAAAAAATTTCCTTTTTACTTGTAAACTTTGGAGGGATTCCTTTTCTTTCAAATAAACTTGAGTTAAAAGTAGGCCAATAATAGAATAAAAGTTTTGCCGCAGAAGCTCTTGCAGTTGACGTCCCATGTGCTATAACACAGCATATCTTTCACCAGATTATGCTTCATTGTCATCAAACATCCAAAATTTGGCAATGATGGCTAAAAAAAGAAATCAATTTATTTCCAAAATTAGCAACATACCCATATCTTCAGAATACTGAAAAATCATCATTAAAACAGCAGGGACTGATTGACTAGCATAACTTTCTTTTCCATCAACAGCACGCGCTGAAATTCAATTTTTAAATTTAGTTTATAAAAATTTTTATTACTTATTGTAAATGGAAGAATGTAGAAATAAAGAGAGTGGACAATTTCTTGATGGAGGGATGAAGGAAGAATAGCCATTGTCGATGCTGTCAAATAAGGTAATGAATCGATCATGTCGCTGTCTAAAAATGGCATGAGACATCCCAAACATTGAAGAAGAGCTTCTCCAAATGCTGAAATTTATTTTTAAAATGTTGTTGTGTTTGTTTTTTGTTACATTGAAGTCCGTATGGCATTAGAGTGGCAACATCGACCAGTTCGACTATGGCATTATAAAGACCTTTGTAGTCGAGGCTTGGGTAAAGGGCTAGTCTGGCGGCATCTTTGTCTGGATATTTCAACATTTCGATTGGCGAACTTGGCACATCTTTGAGGACAGCTTGAAAAAAGAAGTTAATTTTGGAAATATTGGGTTTTTATTTATTACTGAGTAGGGTTTGAGAAAATATTTGATTGTGTTGGCAACCTCGAGGCCTGACGGTAAAGGCAAGATGTTATGAAGCAGCCGAAGATGGTAATCATGCAGATTTCGTATTTTTGCAGCAACTGCAATAAATTTAAAATTTTGTCATTCTTGCTCTAATACTTACAAGCTGCTGCCCTTGTGCCCATGATGGAAAGGCAATTGTGGGAAAAATACGATATGTAGCTTGTCGAGGAGCCGATCTCCTCGATGCACTTGGCAGGAAGTTGTGAAAAGTTTAACTGATCCATTTTATTTTTGGACCTTCTTTTTCTTCTTTTTTAACGTTTGATCTGCGGATTTTCTGACGTAGCGTTTACATTACATAACGGTCTATTTTTAAAAATAGAACTTTTATTAAGGAAATCGCCCTCCATGTGGATTCTGGGCAGAATGAAACTGGACCGTTTTCTTTTCATTGATTATTTCGGAGTTGCGTGCATCGGCGTCGTCTTGAGTCGGGCGGGGGAAACAAGTTGAACTTTTCCCTCCAAAATGCAGGGCTGCCTTTGCAAGTGTTTCCCGCCAAGCCCTCAGTACTGCCAACAGTTCAAAATATTTAAAAATATTTTCGATTCAATCAAATAAAACATGTTTAAATTACACACTTGCGAAGCTTTTTAATTTTTTGGGAAAGAAGAGTCAATTTTTCCCTCCAAAAATGTAGGATTGCCTTTTCACTTGTTGAGTGTTTCCCGCTTACCCTCAGTATTGCCACCAATTAAAATAACTATTTAAAATTATTTTGATTCTATCAAATTTAAAAAAAATCTATCTAATAAAGTATCCTGAATTTTAAGTTACTTGCTTTTTAATTTTTTCTAAAGTCAAATGTTTCCCGCTTAAAATACAGTTTTACCAAGCAAGCTTATTCATGTAAGAAGATACTAAAATAATCTTCATTTTCGGAGTAGATTGCCGAGATTTTTATTTTTTGATGGGAAGAATAGTCATATATCTGCCTGAAGTTCTAGGATTTTCAACAGGGTAAGCTTTTTTAAAAATAATTTTATTTTTACAATAAAATAAACAAAATGATTATCACATCGGTCATTTTAAACAAAACAAAGTCTCAGTTTCTCCATTTAAAAATTGTTGAGTCTATATAAACGTCTATATACACAGTTGAATAAATAAAAAGAAAAAATAAATAAAAAAAGTCAAATGTTTTCTATGCTCGCAGTTTTGAAGGTTTTTCATTTTAAGAGGCTTCTTGAGTGAGCTTTTTGTATTCTTCAGACATCACTTGTAAGTTTGGTCAATGAGGGATTGGATGTCATCTTTTTTACATTTTGAAGTATCGATCGCCGGCAAAATGCTTATAACCACTGAGCCTTTAAAGGAAAAATTAAAACGTTTTATTTCTTATTTAATTATTTTACCTTTGTTAAATATCATATTTTTGCTGTCGAGAAACTTGTAGGGGGTTACACGATGGGTTGGATTGGTGCTGAGCAGTTGACGGCGATGTGAAAAGCGCCTTTTTTGAACGGCAGGAGTCTTCTCCTCCATGTCTTGTGCCTTCAGGAAACATGCAAATTTTAGCCTAGAAAAAAAGGAGAATAATTAGTTAACTCAAGGGTTCCAACAGTATGAAAATGTACATAAAAATCACTGGAAAGTGCGTTTTTTGCTGCTATAAGGGAATTAGGCAGTTTCGTCCACAAATTTTGATTGGTCTGCTTGCTAAAAATTTAGAGAACCTAGTTTTAGGTGCAAAAGCAGGTGTAATTCTAAATTTAGAATGCAATTTATGGATGTAAATTTTTTAACTGCGTACTTCGCTTTATCATTGCTAGTGACAATGAATTTTACCTTTTTTGTAGTCAAATTAACAGGCGATTTAAGTTTTAATTTGCACAGAGTATCATATTCTTCCTATCTAAGCCGAAAAAGAATAAATTATTTTTTATATTAAAAAATTGCCTCTTTATTTTCTATTTATGTATATTAATATTTTTCTTCGGGATAAAATGCTAAACTTAGCCATTGTCTGATGAAGCAGTTAAAAAATACATCATAAATAAAAAGGAGTTTGGCCTTGAGTTTCAGCCTGATAACATCGCTCTCCCACAATCGTTTTTTTTGGTGCTGAGCAGTTGACGGCGATGTGAAAAGCGCCGAAAAGCGCCATTTTTGAACGGCAGGAGCTCTTCTCCTCCATGTCTTGTGCAAAAAATACATCATAAATAAAAAGATATTTTTAAATAAATATTTTGTTTTTTTAATAATATTTAAAAAAATATCAATTGGGGAAATATCAATTTTTGAAGTTAATTATCATTTTAGTAGGGAGAAATTCCATACTTCCACGCCTAACGAGAGGGACTTCTTGGGCAAAATCCCATTATTTCTACCTTGATAGTTAAAAAATTTTCGAAAAAAAGAACTTCGGAAATTTTTAGGGAAAAAAGCGCAAAATAAAGAAAACTCGGAAAATTTTTCGGAAAAATTAACTCGGGAAATGAAAAAAAAACCTAGAACCTAAAAATTTCTTGAAAAAAAAAAACTTGGAAAATTTAAAAAAAAAACTTGAAAAATTTTTCGAAAAAAAAAACTCCCCCTCCGTTATACTTCCCCTTCTTATACTTCACCCTTCCTTATACTTCCCCTCCTTATACTTCCCCACCGTCTTACTTCCCCTCCTTATACTTCCCCTCCTTATACTTCCCCACCGTCTTACTTTCCCTTATACTTCCCCACCGTCATACTTCCCCCTCCTATATTGTAACTTCTCTTTGGAAGTTTTCGTTGGAAGCTCTTTAAACCAGTACTTTTACATAGTTTTTGCTTAGAGCCTAGTAGTTTTCGAGATAAAAACCAATTTTGACACTTTTCTTCCCTGCTATAGCTACGGCTCCTACTAATCAATTTCGGCTTTATCAAATAAAATTTTTCCCTAAATTGAAAGATTTGGCCTTTCTCTGATGAATGAGTACTTACTTTTTTTGTCCTGATAGTTGCTCCTGCTTTGTTGACTCCCTCCTGAGCGTTTTTCCCGCTGAATTTATTGATGAAAACCGTCCCCCAGAGCCAAGCGGCGAGTCCGAAGGGCCAAAGGTAAAAAATCTCCCTTTTCGAGATGACGGCGCACTTTCGAAAACCGGCCAGATTTCGGCCAAAACCAAAAGGTCCAGACAACTCTGATGGTTGATCAAAATAATCGTACCTTCATTTTGTACGATATTTTTATGACCTCGCATCTCGAATTTGAGCCCGAGAACTTTCGAGATCTGCCTCGCTCCCCAAGCCGGCATCCTGAAAATCATTTCAAAATTCAAAATAGATAATAAAACAAAAACTTACAGTGCGTTTCTATAATCGCGCGGGCGAAAAAGCATTATTGGAATAAAAATCGTCGCGGAGACCATACTCATAAGGACGAAAACAGCAAACCTCGTATAATCGAAAAACACGACTGTGATTGTAAAAAATCGCCCCCAAAACTAGGACGATTCCCGCGACAACTTCTGCAGCCATTTTAAAACCTGAAAAATAATTCATGTTATCTCTATTTTGAATACAATTGACAAGGAAAAAAATAGTTTTTTGTCCTATTATTTTTAAAGATCAACATTCATAAAAAAAAATTTAAATGTCAAAACAATTGTGTTTAGCTAGTCACTTTTTAAAGTAATAGTTTTTAAAACTCTGTATACCCTTGGAAGGAAAGATTCTTCCATTTTTAAGTTTTTATAGTTTAGTTTTTATGGGGGAAAAAATTTAGCATTTTTTTTTAAATTCCGTGGCAAATGATGACAAAAGTTTCCGAAGTACGTGCTCTTAAAGACCCTTAAAATCGGGTTAAAAGGAAGCCTTAAGGCCGATATGCCGAGAAAAACGACCAAAAATCCGGTAGAAAGGCTTTCTTTTTGGATTTTTTTTGGTCGAAAAAAGGTTGACGATGACCAAAAACTAAAGAAGAAGAAAAGTTTTTCACCAAAAAATTCAATTTTTCCAAATGTGTGGACTGTTGGTCAAAACTTTCTAGACATGCAACTCATTTTACCCCCTAAGAAACCACAAATTTTTGTGTCTTCTTTTCTTTTTGCGTACAGGTTTCCCTATTTTTTTTAATGTTTAAAAATACCGTTGATAATAATTGCAGGAAGCTACTTACTGTTTTGAAGATGTTGCAACTCGGAAAAAAAAAAACGCCGATAGAACAAATTCTCTTTATTGAACTCCCTCCGCTTCAGTAGGCATTCAAGAAATGAAAGACAGAAGGGGGAAGTAAAAACTTTTTACCCCACCACTATCTTTATCTGGGGAAATGTTTAGTTTTTCCAACGATAAACCTCATGATTCATAAAATTTGGGCACTTTTAACACAACTTAAATACCTTGACCATTATTTTTTAATTTTATTTTCCTTCAGTAATCTTATATCTGAGATAAATTGAAGGTCGATAATATTTTTTTTGACATTGACGTGTTTTCCGATAAAAACATTAATCGTAATTAAATTTTTTGTATCGGTAAATGTGTACTAATTAGATAATATTAAAATAATGGCCCTACTATAACAGGGATCAAAGATGTAGAATGCGCAAATCGCCTGATTATGCGAGTAAATTCAAATCCCTTTTTAAAAATAAAAAAAATCACCTGTTTTTCCCAATTGAATATAGTGACCTCTGAAGAATCAAATCTATTGCATCCAGCTGTTTTTTTTTTTTTTTTTTTTTTAACTTTTTTATTTTAGCTAATAGCTAGTTTTACAAGTTTTACAAATTTCAGTTTTATATGTTTTAGGTAGATTTCTTTTCTTCAAAAATCTACCTATTTTACAATGTATTCTTTAATAAAGACTTTAAAGTTTGAAATTTTTGTACATTTTTTTATTTCATCAGGTAACTTATTAAACTCAGTTATGCCATCTTTAAATATTGTATTATAATTTGCACTCTTTTTGACTCGATCTATATACATATGCTCATTTTGTCTGGTATTGTGATTATGTACTTCATTTACTTTTCTTACAAACGATGTTATGTTTACATTTGGTAACTTTTCACACAGCGCTTTCCATATAAATATCATAACATGCATGTATAGATATCTTTTTACATCTAACCAGTTTAAACTTTTCAATAGTTCTGCAGTATGGGTTCTTCTATTCTTATTTAATATAATTTTCATACCTTTATTTTGCAGCCTTTGTATTTTTTCTAAATTTCCTTTATTAGTGTAATATAAGATTGTACTACAATAATTTAGGTGAGGTAGAATTAGACTATTGTACAATGTTTTTTTGAAGTTTCAGGTAAGAATCTTAATCTATTAAAAAACCTAATTTTTTACCTATTTTTTTTATGACATAATTTGCATGTTCATTAAATGTCAGCTTATAATCTATTTGAACCCCTAAGTATTTATATATTGTAACCCATTCTATTTGTTCACAGCCTATTTTTATTTTAAAGTTTTTTGTTATATCACAGTAGATAGTTTTTTTACAGATTAACATGCATTTTGATTTTGATGCATTCAATATCAGCCCATTCACACATAACCAATTATTTATAATATCTAAGTCATAATTTATTTTGTTTACCACAGCATCAATATCACAGTCAGAAAAATATATTAAAGCATCATCTGCAAATAATTTAACATTACAATATTTAAGCACTTTGGGAGGTCATTTATAAAATTATAAATAATAGAGGGCCAAGCACACTTCCTTGAGGGACCCCCAGGTCGTTTGCTTGCCCCTCCGACAACACCTTGTCCCATCTGACTACCTGTTTTCTGTCCTTGAGGTAATTTGTTATCCATCTCAGGACTTTCTCTCCAATACCATAGAATTTTAGTTTCAGTATTAGTCTGTCCCTATCTATTGTTTCAAAAGCTCTCGTGAGGTCTATGAAAACACCAACTGTTTTTTTGTCAGAGTCTAAGTTTCCTTTCCATTCATTTAACACTGATTGTATGGTTCCTTCAGTCCCATGGCCTTTTCTGAAACCTGATTGGTTTGCACTTAATATATTGTTTTCTTCAAAAAATTTTATTAGTTGATTATAAACTACTATTTCCAAAATTTTTTCAGGTAGGGGTAACATATTTATAGGACGAGTATCTTCAGCCACCTTTACTGGTTGTTTCTTTGGTATTGGTGTTATCACAGAACATTTCATTTTTAAAGGAATTTCACCAGTATCTAAAGATTTGTTTATAATATGCAAAAAAATATTTTTTATGATATCCCAACTTTTTGAAAAACTAATTTGTTTATACCATCGGGACTACTTTTCTTTTTCTGACTAGAGATTAGCTTATTTATTTCTATTTCACTTACATGCTTAAATTTTCTTAGACTATTATCACAGAATTTAGTGGTATTATCACAGATATCATTAAATTTTGCACCCATATTTACGTTTTGTTCACTAGCTCAACAATGCTGTTTATATAATAAGCGTTTAAGTTATTTGATAATGATATAGACTCTTCAAAGATTTCATTTTTTATTTTTAATTTATCACAGATAGTTTGCCTTCGGTTTGGATTGACAAGATTTTTTAATTGCTTCCAAATTTTTACTGGATCATTTTCACAATTTAGTATTTTATTTTCGTAATAAATTTGTTTTTCTTTCCTTAAGGTATCCACGACTTTATTTCTTTGAAGCTTATATTTATTCCAATTTTCAATTGAACGGCTTTTACGGAAATTTTTATAGCATAGGTCTCGACTTCTAATGGCCATTTTGATTTTTTTGTTAAACCAAGGGCATTTACTATTTGTTTGGCTTTTGGCTGTTTTGGCAGATTCAATTGTCGTTAAAATTAAATGTTCAATATAATTATAACAAGAGTCTATATCATTTTCATCAAAATTTTGGTTTTCAAACTTTTGCTTTAAATTCACTTGAAATTTATCATAATCAACATACCAAGCTTTACGATCGGCACTTTCACATTTCACTCCGTAATACACAGCTATTCCGTCGTGGTCTGTAATCTTTGGCGTTTTTTTACTACCCCTTCCATAGAGAAGTGTTTCATATCTACTCTTAATCCTTTGCTGTCCGCCCATCAACTGTATCAAAGTTTTACCGTGTACTAAATATTTTGGATTTTGTAGTTAGCTATCCCTAAAAAATGTTGTTCCCCTTGGACGATTTTAGAAGCTAAAAAACTTGACTTTTAAAAAAAAGGGCTTAAAAAATTTCGTTGCCCTCAAATTAAAATTGGTGATGTAATCGTGGTTTTATGAATATTATCATATAATTTTGAGCTGAGGGTGATTTTGGGGTCCCTTAACGGCCGGATGACATTTTTTCAAAATTATACCTATAAAAAGGACATTGTAGAATTTTATGTAACATGAAATTTTAGGCGTGAAGTTATTTGAGTTTGGTCACTGTCTCTCTAATTAAGCATCTACTTTATCTAATTAAGCATCTACTTTATCTAATTAAGCATCTACTTTATCTAATTAAGCATCTAATTAGTAATAAAAACGAGAGAGAGACGAAATGCATCCGAGCGAGAAGGTTGCTCTTCTAGAACAAACGGAAAATTCTCCTTAACTTGAGAAAAAAACAGCGTAAAAATTATGTAATTATTTAAGATTTTCCATGTTTTTTCTATAAGATAATTTATAATTTACGGTAATTTATGCAGATTCGGATTGCTGCAGACGAAACAGCTAAAATTAAATATAAAAACAACAAATCTAAAATAAGATCACTGTTTTATTGTGGACCATGACCTTTAATTTGTGCCAAATGAAGTCGTCAATTTACTACACTACTTGTAATCAGGTAATTGAAAATTGAAACCAAATAAACCTTTTATGGTTAATTAAAGTTTTTTTGACAGTAAGGATAGAAAGTATGAACTTATAAAAAAAAAGGGGACTCACAAAACTTTTCCGAAGCTTTGGCGGCTGCCTTCTTCAGCGGAGAGACTTGTAATTAGGTATGTATATACATAAATATTCCTCTCTCATACATGTATTTTCCCCCTCTAAAAATTTTTTCTAGGCGTTTTTCTTGTTCTCAGATACCTAAATTGTCGAATTTCCCGGAGTTTTTCCTCGGTTATTAGCTCGAAAAGTTAGGATTTTTGGTAGTTTTCCTCGCTCATTCTGCCTCTACAGGTTTGCTCTTATCAAAAAAATCGATCGAGTGTGCACCTTGCGGTGACGAAATATCGTTTGTTTAGTTGTTTAATTAAATTTTTTCCCCCCATCGAAATTTATTGAAGAGAATTTGTAAAGAACAAAAAGACTTACGATTATTTATATTTGATTGTTGAGAAAATTAGCACATTCTAGTCATGCGATTCCAAAGGCCGGCCGCTGAATAACATTGTGAACCCATGAGCGTCAATGCAGTTGAGTGAAGGACTAAAAAAAAGACGAGAGGGTGACCCCTCTTATCGCGAGATTTCAAGTGCTAGGTCATTTTGCCTTTTTTATTCTCCCGATCAAAGTGTAACATTTTATTTTATTAGGTCAAAATGGCCAACAATCGTAATTTAAAAAAATCTGATTTTTCTTTCTTTATTCCGTCGTTTTCTTCACGGAAAAAATCCCTTATTATATAATTCAAAAAATAAAATCCACCGTTTAACGACGAAACTATTATTTATTATAAATTTTTAAGTTTGATTAGTTGATTATAAAATAGATTTAAGAAAAAATTTTTTTTTTTTTTAGTTCGCTATTGGTAGTTGTTGTCATACCCAGAACCTAGGGCTCTAGAAATGGATCGTAGAGACCCCCTGAATTTTTAACTTCCTTGAAGAAGTTATTGTGATACCCTCGACGTCGGGTTTTTGGGGAAGGGTCTTCCAGACCCCGGAGGGTAAAATCGAATATGGATCTATACCATCTCAACTTTGTTTGTGGTTCCGGCCGGCCGTAGCATTTTTTCCCCATCACTTTACGGCCACAGTTTTCAACTGATTTTCACCAAATTTTCACTCAAATTTCTTTACCCTGCGAAGAAGAATGTAACGTGGGCGATTTTTGAATTCGAAAAAATGGCGTAGATACGTCTTTTTTCAAATTTTAAAAAATTCGCTGCGGCCGAACCGTTGGTCCGATTTTCACCAATTACTCCTGATATTTTTTACGAATTTTTGGTGTAAAAAAATTAATTTTTATACATTAATTTTAGTAGGGAGAAATTTCACGCCTTACCAGTGGGATCTCTCTTGGGCAAAAATCCCATTACATATTTCTACCTTGACACTTTGAAAAGTTTTCGAAAAAAAAAAAAAAAAAAAAACTCGGAAAATTGTTTGAAAAAAAAAACAGAAACATTTAATAAAAAACCCGGAAATTTAAAAAAAATTCTTTAAGATATTTTTTCGAAAAAAAAAAAAAAAAAACTTGGAAAATTTTCGGAAAATAAACTCGGAAATTTTTTCGAAAAAAAAACAACTTCCCTCTCGTTATACTTCCCCCTCCGTTTTACTTCCCCTCCGTTATAATTCCCTCTCTGTTATACTTCCCTCCCTTAAACTTCTCCCTCCGTTATGCTTCCCCTCCGTATTCTTCCCCCTCCCATATTGTTACTTCTCTTTAGTTTTCGTTAGAAGCTCTTCAAACTAGTACTTTTTAAAAAAAAATATTCTAGAGTATGGATTTTTTGATCTGCTATTTTGACTGTCCATGCTTCAAAGTTTTGGAATGCATCCTGACTTATTAGTCGTTTACTGTTGTTTCTAGCTTGTACAGCACGAGTTTTGTTTAAAAAAAACTGGGTCTACAAAGTTAAATTTAAAAAAAGGTCTAACCATTGTAGGATGAATTCTGATGTGATGGTTTTCAATGTAGGCTGAATATTTTCACTTCCTGACACTATTAAAATAGATCATTGTTCCCGATTAAATGGTAATTTACCCCATGTGATCCGAATCGAAATAATTATACCCTATGCCTCCCGGCTACTAATTGACTTACCTCAATAGAATTATTTTTTGTGACGTACCTTATGCCAACATAAAATTTTTATAGCTTACCTCTAGCAAGTTGAAATGATGTGAATTCATTTGATTCGTCATTTGTGAAAATGTGTTGAGGTTGTTTGTTGTTTTAAACTAGGTATTAAAATAATATTTAATATACGTTGATTGATAACTGCCTTACAAAATAAACATAAACGCTTCGGTTTTTCATTTAAAAATTTTATGGCGTTTTTTCTAGTTCATTAAGGAGGTATGATGGTTTTTAAGTGAGTTGCTTTGCAAATTTTTCGTTGTTAACAACGGCTTTCGGTTTTTCCCTTCTATCTCGGAAACCGTCGCTCAAAACGAAAAATGTCCTAAGTAAAAGTTGTAGGTACTAAAATTACTACATAAAATATCTTATTAGTTTTTTCCGTCAGAGCAATACTTTAGGAGATATGGAAGTATTTAAGTTGGTTGCTTTGCAAATTTTTCGTTGTTAACAACGGTTTTCGGTTTTTCCCTTCTATCTCGGAAACCGTCGCTCAAAAGGAAAAAATGTCGTAAGTAAAAGTCGTAGCTACGGAAATTTCCTACAAAAAGACCTTATTGGTTTTTTTTGTCAGAGCAATACTTAAGTAGATATGAGGGTTCTTTAGTGAGTTGCTTTGCAAATTTTTCATTGTGAGCAACGGTTTTCGGTTTTTCCCTTCTATCTCGGAAACCGTCGCTCAAAACGAAAAAATGTCCTAAGTAAAAGTTGTAGGTACAAAGATTTCCTACAAAATTTCTTTATTTATTATTTGCGTAAGAGCAATATTTAAGGAGTTATGAGGTTAAAACTAATAATCCTACAGAGCCTGTCTGAAAACTTAAAACCTTCATAGCTCCTAAAATATTGCTCTGACGGAAAAAACTAATAAGATATTATATGTAGTAATTTCCGTAGCTACAACTTTACTTAAGACATTTTTTCGTTTTGGGCGACGGTTTCCGAGATAGAAGGGAAAAACCGAAAACCGTTGCTCACAACGAAATATGTACAAAGCAACCAACTTAAAACCCTCATATCCCCTTAAGCCAAATACCTATCGCATTGCCGGGAGTTTTCCTGGCTTATTAGGCCGAGAAGTTTCATTTTACATAATTTTTTAAAGTTGTTTTTGCTCATTCTGCTGGAAAACCCTCTGTTTACGAGGATATTTGATTAGAGATCTTTACTGATCATGAGGTTGTCTGTGGTGCCGGCCATCCGTCCTGCCTTCGCCAGTTATTTCCTGAGCACTTTATTTTCAGACGATTTTCAAGTGATCTTCTTTCTTTCCCTTCTGATCTTCTTTCTGATGCTGAAAATTTCATTTTCCATATTAAGGAAGAAAAACTCATTTCCCTACCCGTCAGGGTCTTCTCCCAGTACTTTTTTTCGCACTAATCTTTTAGTGATTTCTCACTTTTGTTCTTTCGATTCTATTATTTACCAAAGGTATTGAACAACAGGATGACTTATTAAAAACTTACCTAACTCATATTTAAAAGACGAAAATGCACACTTACTGCTTTCACATTCGTTGAAGCAGCTCAGACTGAAAGAGGCAAGTGAATTTTTTTTCCCTCCTATTAAACGTGCTTACAATAGATTATGTAATCATTTGAACATGTTTTGTTTTATAAATTTTTTTCATATTTTAACATTTTGACCGTTGACCTGATTTCATTTCAATACCACGCTCTGGCGGAATGGAAACAAAATTTTCTTATTTTTTTATAATCAAGGATCGAAACTAATTCATTTATAGGAAAAATTTACAAATTAACAGAAAACTTTTAAGTTAAAAATAATATTTTAAACGAAAATAAAAGTTTTTTACTTTTAAAAGACGCATTTCTTTAGTAATAAAAGTTTTTATCACATAAGTTTAAGTGAATATTTATGTTTTAAAATCCAAAAATAAGTTGAAGTTCTATAAACCATTTTCAAACTCAAAAGTTGACTGTTATTTTCGGCCCCTGGTTATATTAAATAATTTTAAATTAAGAATTAATCGAAAGTCCCCAAAATTTGTTAGTAGTTTGTAGTTAAATTTGAAAGTAGGTTTTAGGAAACTATACTTCCCCTCCCATATACTTCCCCCTCCGTTATACTTCCCCCTCCGTTACACTTCCCCTTCTGTTATACTTCCCCTCCCATATACTAAAGGACCCCCTGAATTTTTAACTTCCTTAAAGAAGTTATTGTGATACCCCCCTCGTCGGGTTTTTGAATATGGATCTACACGATCTCAACTTTGTCTGTTATTCCGGAAAACCCGGAAAATTTTTCGAAAAAAAAAGGAAAACCCGGAAAATTTTAGGAAAAAAAATTTGAAAATTTTTCAAAAAAAAAACTTAGAAAATTATTCGAAAAAAATTCCCCCTCCCTTATTCTTTCCCATTTATACTTTCGATCCCTTATACTTCCCCCTCCGTTTTACGTCCTTTCCCATATACTTCCCTCTCCGTTATACTTCCCCTCCTATACTTCCCCCTCCTATATTGTTACTTCTCTTTAAGAGTTTTCGTTGGAAGCTCTTCAAACCAGTTCTTTTTATAAGTATTTTTTCGTATAAATCTATTGACCACAAGCCACAAGACCTGCTGGCCTAGTAAATAACTTAATAAGTACATAATAACTACTAATATTGACGGTCAATAATTTAACAAAGTAAATTTCTGTCTTTATAGGTAAGTGACAAATACTCGGTATCAATGTAAAATCCCATCACTATCTCGTTAAAAAAATTATCTGAGGGACAAAATTTTAAGCCAACTTAAATTGGCCTTATCTTGTAGAAAAAGGAATAAAGCACGTAGGTAAAAAAAGGTTTGCGCCTTATCTAGTGGAAAATGACTCATCAAGATAAAAATATATAACTACCTATCGTTAAATCCTAGAAAAAAGTCCCATAACTTTGAGGCATAAATCAACTGTTATCAAATAATTAGAAAACAATTTCTTGGATTTTACCATAAAATAATTAACTTCTTCAAGGAAGTTAAAATGAATAAATTCTCCCCTGGGAAATTACGGAAAAACCTGTAAAATTTTAAGCAAAGTTAGGCAAATTTATTTATGTATGAATACTCCCGTAAATACCATATTAATACTATGAATAGCATGTTTCTTAAATTTTTAATTGGTAATAAAAACTTTAAAAAATACGCCCTGTTCTTAGGTGTGTAATTTATACAAAACAAAGCCATTTAAACATCAATGATGTCACCTGAAAAGCAAAGTTCCTCAAGTATGTTTGATTAAGACGAGTAAATAAAGAAATTAGTCGATTCATTTAATTGATGACCTTCCTTTCAAAATAATCTCGAAAGCGTAGAAAGGCTCCATCTATCGTAATCGCGCCGAAATACTTCTTTTCCTTTTTATAAAAATAGAAATCAATAAAATATAAATTTATTTACAGAGAACATATTAAAAACTAAAATAATAATATATCTAAAATAATTTTTAAGTATTTTTATTTATTAGGAAAGACGAATATCATTTTATGAACTATCTTTTCTACTTTGGATCACATCATTTTGATTGGAAAATTTGGAAATTTTAAAATCTTTGGTTATCTATTTTTTTGGTCGGGAATTCTGGACTTTAGGGAGTCGTATTCTTTTTGCATTATTTCATGGACTTTCGACATTAAAGAATCGATGTCATCAAGTGTTAAATTTTCTGTCGAAATCGGCCCCAATGCCGAAACGTACATCTGGCCTGAAAAAAAAAAATTTGCATAAATTTCTGAGGTTTCATGAACCGGGTCGCTGGGTATCTTAATTTTTTATGTTGAACTGAATTATGATAAAATTAATTCGAAAATCGATATCCAGCGTAAAAAATTGGCGAAATTTACCTTTACTTTCGCAAGTTTTATTTTTGAATCGATGAAGTAGTAAGGGGAAAAGACGACGGGGAGGATGGGAACTTGACATTCGATCGCCATTCTAAAAGCTCCTTTTTTAAACGGGAGTAGTTTTCCTGAGTCATTTCTCGTCCCTTCCGGGTAAAGCCATAGTTTCGTCTGTTAAATC
The DNA here is from genome assembly GCA_014119065.1 of Orius insidiosus. NCBI lineage: Eukaryota > Metazoa > Arthropoda > Insecta > Hemiptera > Anthocoridae > Orius > Orius insidiosus. Next base: position 25,954 of record JACGAQ010001863.1, on the reverse strand, counting down.
ATGTATAAAAATATTTTTCCATGATTTTAATACTTTTTCCTCCGGACGAGTCGTGACGTCTTTTTAGTTGCTCGACTGCTTTTTTGGGGCTTCCCCGGTCGATGTAGACTAATCCGGCAAGCCAAGCGATTGGTCCGAACGGAAATACATACATTATTTCTCGTTTTGCAATCGCGGTGCATTTTCCCATCACCTCCCAGATATTCCACATACCTAAAAAAAAAAAAGAGGTTAAAAATTTTATTTACAAGAGCCTAATCATGACCCAAATATTAATCTGTCAAATTGATTGATAACAACCAACTCTTCAAAAAGAACAAAAAAAGGGGCCTGCGGAAAAGCTTGATAAAAAATCTCTGGAAATAAGGGAAGAAACCTGGAATAAAAAGCGTTTTTACGCTTTTTTTAGTATTCTGAAAACTAGATATTTTCCTCATTTTACAGGATTTTAGGAGTTTTCTTCGGTTATTACTTATTAGACAAAGAGTTCTCATTTCTAAAGGATTAATCGGGGGTTTTCTCGGTTTTTAGACCGAGAAACTCAATTTTTGAATGATATTTAGGAGTTTTCCTCGGATCGCAAGCAAAGAAACCGCTTTTTCCAGGATTTTTTTTTTTTAGTTTTTCTCGGTTTTTAGACCGGGAAATGATAAAAATCATTGAAAATGGGAAAGGAAACCTGGAATAAAAAGCGTTTTTTTTTAGTCTTCTCAAAAGTAGATAATTTCCACATTTCACATTCAACAAAAATCCCCATTTTATAGGATTTTTAGCAGTTTTCCTCGGTTATTAGACAAAGAATCTCCATATTCCAAGGATTTATCGGGGGTTTTCTCGGTTTTAGACCGAGAAACTCAATTTTTGAATGATATTTAGGAGTTTTCCTCGGTTTTTTTGACAAAGGATCTCAATTTAACAGGATTTTGAGCAGTTTTCCTCGTAAGTTTTTCAGGAGTTTTCCCGGATTGCAAACAAAGAAACCGCTTTTTTACAGGATTTTTTGGAGTTCCTGTCGGTTTTTAGACCGGAAATCTCCATTTTTAAATGATATTTAGGAGTTTTCTTCGTTTTTTTGACACAGGATCTCCTTCTATACAGCATTTTCAGCAGTTTTTCTTGGTCTTTTTGACAGAAATTTTTCCCATAATGAGCCACACTAGTAAAATTTTTTGCGCAGTTTTTCGCCTCCGTTTATCTCGAGCGCCGTTCGTCGTACAAAAATTTTTATTGAACCAAACTTATAGGAAATTTAGTCAGCTTTCTTTTTTAACTTAAGTATTTTTAGCTATGACGTACCGTTTTGGAGATACAAGCGAAAACTTCTTATAAAGGCTTCTTACGTATAAAAATCGTATAAAAATCCACAAATAGGTGTCCAAGATAAGAATTCAAAAATAAGCGGGAGCGGATTATTGCCAAACTTAAAAAATTTCAGACAGTCATATAACTAGATCATAAGTTAAGATTTGACTTTCGAAAAGCCAAGATAACCCCTCAGTATGTTAGCCGACTCCATCGGAAACAGATGCACAGATCTAGGACTATAAATGATTTTCCATAAATTTTAAAATTTTACGAGTTTCATTACTTTCATTTTTTAAAAGTTAAATTGCCGGTTTACCTCCAAGTTTTGTAATAAAAAAAAAGAAGAAAAAAAACTTGCTTTTTTTTTGCTTAAATTTCTCAATTTTTAATCGGTTCAAGTGAACTTTAATGGTCGCTGCATTCTTTTTTTGGTCACTGCATTCGAGAAAGAATTTTACTAAACAAGAAAATTCTCGGGATCTACATAATGTTTTCTTACCACCATTTTATAATCTTTTACGCTTATTTTTAGATAGAATTGAAAATTTGGAAACCGAGAAATATGGATGAAATCATGTTTTATTCTAAGGTAGTTATTATGATCCTTAGATTCCGATAATTAAGTTGAAAGACAAATCGTATAATTTGCTGTAGAAAAAAGCGAAACGTCATCTTTGTTATGACTTTTCTGTTGTAAAATTTTTTTTACGATCTTTCCTTGTTCCCGCGGTTTGCTTTCTAAGTCATTAAAGACAGAACGGGGGCTTAATATCTTACTACACAAGATGAGGGAAAGGGTAAATCCAAAAGTGACATAATGGGTGAACAGCACAGGGAAATCCTTGGAAAGTCCGACAGATAATATTTAAGTTTTTAACCAAAGATAAATAATTAATGATAAACTTTCGTTCTTTTATTTCTTACAATTTTTTTTTTCTCATCGTAATTTAAACTTCATTTGAATGGGGCGAACGAAAAAAACGTCAAAAAAGGGAAAGAAAAAATTGTCAAATCACATATTGTTTTTCATTAAACCACGACCGGTTTCGGCTTATAAAAAAACCATCTTCAGGTGGCTACAATAAAACGAAAGAAAGTTTTCATTGGTCCTTTTGAAGAAAATTAGCTTTAAAAAAAAAAAAATAAAATAATCTGGGGCAGTTGCATAGCATTCTTGTAAAATAAATAAAATAGTTTTTGCAAATTTGACCTTTATGAATTTTTCTTACATTTTTTCTTCGGAATGATGGGCCAAAATCGTTAAAAAAAAAATTTTTTTTAACGAAAAATAAAAAAAAAAAATTTTTTGGGCTAAAAAAATATAAAAATTTTGAGACTCCAAAATTGTGATGTTATTGTTAGATTAAAGAAAAAGTCTTCCTCACAGCAAGACCTAAATTTCCCGTGATTTAATGGTGCTTTCAATGTATGAACTTCCTTAAAGAAGTTATTGTGATACCCTCCACGTCGGGTTTTTGGTTTTTATAAAACTAAAAACTGTGAAATATTAAAATTTTTGTGTATTTTAAAGTTATCGAAATAATATATGTATTTCCTGATTTTATAATGAGGATATCCGTCGTTTCCCTCTACTACCTTCTAAAGGCCAGCAAGAAGTCAAGGTTAGCCTTAGAAATATCCCGATATCTCAAAATCTTGGTATGATTAGTCGTAAAAAATTTTACTTAATTTGAATATTTCATCTCTTAACGCCTCAAAGAGAAGTTATTGCAATTCCATGCAGGGTCTTCAGGATAAAAGTCTTCGGATCCTGTGTAAAAATGATAGCTGATCTATGCCGATTTTTCGTGCCGAAAGGATTTTCTCGAGTTTTTTCCACGATTTTCATCAGATTTTCACATAATCTACCTTTCATAGTCAGTTTGAAAAAATCGTAAAAATTTCGTATAGTGCGCTACGGCCATTCTGACATTCCGATCTTGGCTTCTTCTTTGAGGAACTTCCCGTCGCGTCGAGGCCAGCTTAAGACCAGTATTAGTGTGGGAGGGGGGGGGGATAATCTGATACATACCTACACATCTAGGCAATTAACTAAGTTTTTTTCCTCGTTCTATTGTTTGCTATCCAATTCTGAAAGAATGACATTTTTTATGACATTATTGGTTGAGCCAATTTGGAGTCTAACCGCTAATTCTTTTCTTTTCCAATCAGATTTTCAAAACAAAATTTTGTAGCCTCTCAGCCAAGGGTTGATAAAAGAGAAAAATAAATCTAAAATAGGATTCCACGTTATCTGTTGTAAAATGTGTACAATTTGATTAAAAGAGAACTCATTGATAAAATTTTCGGGTTCAACTACCATGTTATCGTAGTAACATACCGTTAAAAACTTCGAAAAAAGATCTCGACATTTTCAAAATGGTAGATTCTGTGAATATTCGGTGAAAATTGCGGCCGTGGGGTATTCCGGAAAAATGCGACGGGTATTTATTTTAGGTAGATTTTTTTATATGTATTAATATTAGGGAGAAATGTGATACTTTCTAGAAGCTAGACACCTCTCGTGGAGACGTTCCATTTTTATACCAAAAAATTTTTTTAACCGATATGCCCCTAATTTTCAAACAATCTTTCTGAATGGTTGAGAAATTCCCGAGAGAGATTTTGAATTTGGAAAAAAAATTGGAAAAAAAGATACGTTGTCTGTTTGAAATTTTGAAAACTGGGTTTTAAGGGACTCTTAAGAAGTTTAAATTTGGCGAGGAAGGTCCCTACTCATTCAGCTTGCGCGACAATTTTTAAGAAATGGAAGCGCGAAAGGTACTAAAATAATAATAATAATATTATTATTATTAATATCGATGTTATAATAATTTTCTAAGGATTAGATCACATTTTTTTATAAATTATTTCTATATCACAGGTCGTTATTACATAAAATAATTTTAAATCGATCTAGTCATCCCACGTTTTTTCAAATAATGAGAGTCAAAACGAACAAATCATGAAAAAAATTTTAAACTCCGTTTTAACAAAAATTAAATCTAGATTTAAGTAAAGTAAAATAATTTTTATTATATCATTTTTGAATTTTCTGTTTTTATTTATATTAATTTTGTCTGAATTATTATAGGTCCTGATGATGAATATAAAATATTCGAAAGCTAGACAAAAATCTGTTTTTTCACCGTCAAAGACCATACCGCTCCAGATAAGATAACTTAACAAAATTGAATATAGTGGTCGATAAACATAAAAACAACGTAATAATTACTATTATTTCGTATAATTCCGAGGAATTGTCCAAAAACTTTGAAAAAGGGTGTCTTTGGGCCGTTTCAACGCCCAAAACTCTCAAAAATTTGGCTAAAGGGGTGTTTCTAGGATAAAAAGTAAGAAGGAACTCGAAAATCTAGTTTTTGGAGAAGTTCATGGATTGGAGAAACTGCTTTCTCCTCTTCAGGGCGGCTATAAACTGAAGGGAAAATGAGATATTTTCTTATTAAGTTTTAATAGTAGATCTTGAAATTTTTTATCATTTTTCTTCTTATTTTTATTTTATTTTATTTTACTTTTAACTTCCTAAACAGTTTAACGCAAGTAAACTCTCAAAAATTTGGCCAAAGGTGTGTTTCTCGGATAAAAAAATTTGTAAATAATATAAGGAGTATTTGGTGAAAATTTGGTTAAAATCGGATAACGGTTCGGCCGCAACGCACTTTTTAAAATTTTAAACGTGCATATCTCCGCCATTTTTTCGAAATTCACAAACCGCAGACGAGAATATCTTGTTCAACTATTCAGGAAGGTTGTATAAAAATTTGGTGAAAATCTGGTGATAGATGTGGCCGTAAAGAGTTCTGGAAAAAAATGCTACGGCCGGCCGGAACCACAGACGAAGTTGAGATCGGTAAAGATCAATAGAGACAACTTCCCCAAAAACCCGACGTGGAGGGTATCGCAATAACTTCTTTAAGGAAGTTAAAAGTGAGAAAGATCCCAAAAATCTGGTACAAAGGAGGTTTTTAGGCATAAAACGCCAAAAAAAAATCTTGAAAAGGTCTTAAGAATCTGATAAAAAGGAGTTTTGTCGTTCGACAGAAGTAGGAAAAGCCCTAAAACATTGTAAAATGAGAGCTTGTGGCCAAAATAAAAAAAATTCCCTTAAAAAATAGAAATGTACCAAAAAAGAGGGATTCTCCGTCAAAAAACCGAGAAAAACTTCAAAAATTTAGAAAAAAAAGGTCTTAGATGAGAAAATCCGAGTTTTGGTGTTTTAGGAGAACCGGGAAATCTCCCTTAGGCAAAAATTTTGGTGAAGATTATTCACTTGAGCGACAGACAGAGGGCGTCCGATGTAATGGGTCATTATGACCCCACGTGGCCTTCAAGACCCCAGTACAATTCTTAACGAACTACCATAAATTACATCATACCCATTATATCCAAGATACTTTGATGATTAGCAACGATGATGGCACCTTTGTCCTCCTCCAGAAGTTCCTTTCCTTTGACCAAACTCCATTTTATATCCATCACTTTAGTAAACCGTTTATAAATTATCCCGGCGATCCTACAAAACTTCATCAAACGAAAGACAAAAAAAAACGAAATTCTTACGTTAAGTTCACGACGTTTTTCGGCCTGAGCATAAATATAGGAATAAGCAAAAACCCGAAAGTGGAGACATAAAGAACGTAAAACATATAAACGCCATAATAACGGATTTTTTTATTTGAGGAAAATGGCATGAGGAATACGACGATGTAGAACAACGCCACCAAATATTTCAACTCCAAAAACATTCCTGGAATTAAAATAAAAGAGTGAAAAACATTTAAAGACGTTGCTGTTGTTTCATATTGAAGGTTTAAGTTGAACTGGGTATTTATTAGTCCCCCTCTTCCACTCCACTGTTTAGTAGATAATTCGTCTCTTGTATATTCGGTTGTTATAGTGCTTCCCCCCTTGAAAAAAATCAATATTTTTTCCGATCTATCAACCTTGTTTCTTTCTAAATAATTGATAGAGTACAGATGTCAAGAAAACATTTTTTTAAAGCATTTTATTACCTTTTGTCTCCCTGTTACCAGTGTTTCCTGCGCCGCGACATGGCTTTAGACTAACCGAAATTGGGATTTTCGTCGGTGCCACGAAAATCAACGACTTCCTCTTTTGAAGAACGAACGGAAGTTCGAAATCACGCAATCATTATAACAATCGTGTATTTCATTTAACTAATCAGAAAATTTGAATCCAAATTTGTTTTTTGTTTTTTATAGCTAGTTGTAAATCATATTTAGCAGATTGGCTAGAGGAATTTCATCAGGGGGGATATTAGCGAAAAAGGTTTATGCAAAAATTTATTTTTGCAACGAAGAATTTTTTTCCTGGTGAAATAATTGCTTTTAGACGAGAGAATTTTTCAAAAACACACTATCAAATGGTAAAAATTATGTTTCTAGGTCGAAAAACTAAAAAAATTACTAGATTGAAGAACTTCCGACAGCTACTTCGTTAAAGAGAAGGAACAATACAGGAGGGGGAAGTAAAAAGTAGAAGTTTAAGGAGGGGGAAGTAAAAAGTAGACGTTTAAGGAGGGGGAAGTATAAAGGAGGAGACGTTTAAGGAGGGGGAATTATAAAGAAGGAGACGTTTAAGGAGGGGGGTTTTTTTCCAAAAATTTTCTAAATTTTTTTAACTATCAAGGTAAAAATAATGGGCTTTCTGCCCAAGGGATGTCATTCTCGCAAGGGGTGAAGTATCAAATTTCTCCCAAAACACCAAAAGTTTGTAAAAATATAAGGTGAAGGTATTTGGTGAAAATCGTTCGGCCGCAGCGCAGTTTTAAAATTTCAAACGTGCATATTTCCGCCATATTGTCTAAATTTAAAAATCACCCCCTTAACTTTCTTCTTCATCGACTGAGGAAGATTGTGTGAAAATCGGTTCAAAATTATGGCCGTAAAGTGTTCAGGAAAAAAAATGCTACGGCCGGCCGGAACCACTGACAAAGTTGAGATCGGTAAAGATCAATATTCGATTTGACCCGGGGTCTGGAAGACCCTTCTTAAAAACGCGATATGAGGGAAAAACAATCATTTCTTCAAGAAAGTTAAAAAATAAAATTGACGGGGAAAAGTAGGTAATACTGAAAATTGTGTATTTTAATAAGTATATACTATTTGGGAGAATTTTGATATTAAAAAATAAAATAATTTTTTTATAACCTACCTATTGATCTTCTGTTCACAATATCAAATAAACATATGTTTTAATATTACTATGAACTTTGGTTTTTATACCACGTAAAACCATTGGCCGAAATTTGGAAATCAAGTAGGCCGTAAAAATTTTCAGTTTAGACACCAAAATTTAATTTACGAGTGGGCAGTTGAATTATAATATGAATCTTGTCAAGATATTTCGTCACTTTATAAATATTATACCTACTTAATAGAAAAAACAACTATCCCACGGTTTTATGTAAATTCTATATGATTGATCTCAAGGATGTTTATGTACTATTCACTTCCGGTCATAACCACCGAGCCGAAAAATTAGGTAAAAAGGGAATTTTTGGGGCAAAAGAGCGTGAAAATGCCCTAAAATCAATAAAGAAGAAGGCTTTTCCGTCGGGAAATTGAGAAAACTTCCGAAAATTTGGTTAGCGGGGGTTTCTCTGCGATTTAGACAATGAGGAAAACACCTGAAAATTTGGTGTACGGGGCTTCTAGGTTGAAAAACTAAGGAAAAAGGCTCAAGGCAAAGACCAAAAATTGGAAATTTTTCCTTCTTTCGGCGGAAACGCAGTCACAATTGATTTAAAAAAGAGGGTTTTTCTGTCGAAAAATAGATAAAAACTACCCGAAATACTGAAAAAAGGGGAGTTTTGAGCCAAATGAGGGTGGAAAGAAGCGCCCTAAAATAAGAAAGGAAGGAGTTAAAACTTCTGCAAATCAGCTATACGGAATTTTCTAGGCGAAGATATCAATTAGCCTTAGAGAACGAGGAAAACTAGTAAAGCTGGTTTTTTAAATTAATTTTTTTATAGAGCCGACAGGCTATGTCAGCCTTGATCGTAAACCTGGCTTCTCGGTCAAAAAAATGGATTTTTTGGCCAAAAGGGCGAGAAAAACTTTCAAAAATTATACTAAAATAGATTTCTCCCTTCAAAGTTTTGCTTTTTTCTAATTTTTTTACTTTTTGCAGATATGTTAGCAGATTTTATATTCGTTTATTTATCGTTATGTATACTACCAGTTCTGCTCCCTGATAAACATTGGACGAGATACTATGCATGTTACGTCTCCTACATTCTGATTGCCTCACTTTTCGCATTTTTTTACATTCCTTTCCACCTTCTTCCCGCGCAGTGCAACAGGTGATGACGTCATAAGGAAAATGCATTTTATTATCTTTTATTTTAGATGGTGGCGTGCGATAGGTTTCGCCATCGCTTCCAGAGCGCTCGGCGTGTATGTTGATTGTAGAGGATTGGAGAATGGAAAATACGAAAATGGAGTTATGGTTATGAATCATCAGTCCATGATTGATTCCTTAAGTAGGGAAAACGTAAATACAATTTTTAAGCTTTTTATTTATTTTTTTTTTAGTTTGCCTTTTCTTCGGTCTTAACTACAGCAAATGCGTGGGAGTTTGCCGAAAAGAGGTTTTTTACGTTTGGCCTTTCGGATTAGCCCTTTCGCTTCACGACTGCATCTTCATCGACAGGAAAAATGGGCAAACAGCTTTCCAATCAATGTTGAAAGGCGCTGATTTACACATGAGCAAAAATAAGGTAATCTTAAGGAGAAGTTGTGACTGCGCTGGTGACAGCGCCCAAAGAATCAAATGTCCTAAATGAAAAGATTGTCTTTCGTTTTCAGGACGCAAAAGTTTTCATTTTTCCGGAAGGTACAAGAAACGAAATCGGAAAAGAATTCCTTCCTTTCAAAAGCGGTTGCTTTCGCCTCGCCATCGAAAAACAAGTCCCCATCATCCCTGTCGTCATTTCTCCTTACTATTTTCTGAAGAATAAACAATTTTTCAGCAAAGGTAAAATTTTAAATTCCTTTTTTTTAATTAATGTTAATTTAGGAAAAATTATTATTTCGGTCCTCGACCCGATATCGACGAAAGGGATGACTGCTCAAGATGTGGACGCACTGTCCGAAATGACGAAAAACAAAATGGCCGACGAATTTAAAATTCTAACTCGTGACGTCAAGGTCTACGAAGATTTTTTGGAAAAGAGTTATTCTTTACGATATTCGTAACTTCTAGGTCCATTTGTATACTTTAGAAAACTTAAGTTTCCATCAGTATTTAAATGTATTTATTTATAAATAAACTAATAATTTTTGAAGTATTTATTATTTTGATCAATACCGCGAAGTCTTTTTCCGTGCCTTTGTCCTCCAAATCTTTGTAAAATGATTACGACGAAACTATTTATCAGATTTTCTTATATAATATGTTTTTGGAAAGAGCTCGTAAAACCTACAAAATGGCTAGCGGTTTTTTTGGAAAAAAATGTTTTAGTCGAAAAGTAAGCTTTCCATTTTCCAAAGGAAAACTTTTTCGGAAAAACTGCTCCCAAGACCGCCTAGACATTCTCAAAATAAGGAGAACGAGCTTTTTAAAAAATTTCGACGATTTTTAGGGCTCAAATAGAGGAAAGTAAGGCATCTTCCCTCTCTAACACTTGGTTAATCTCTTTTTCAGCCATTTTGATTCAAGAATGTTTCTAAAGGAAAATCTTCCTTGTAAATCGAGTATATTTGTTCAATTTTCAATTTTCAGTTTCAATTTTCAACCAGCAGAGTTGAGGTCATATTGCCGTGATTGTTACTACGTTGCAATTTAAAAAAAAAAAATGTAAATCGATATAGAATTATTAAGTGAAATCGTTATTGTCAAAATGCAAATGAATCTATTGAAAAAAGGTCGAACTGGAAAGGAATCAAGAAAATTAAGAAAGCAACAGTTCTTAGCGGTCAACTGCCGATAAAATGTGGAGCTATATCGTCTCATTGATTTTTATATTTTCCTTCCTTCCTTTGATTTTGCCCGAATCGAGCAAAATTCGTTATTACGCCTGTTTCATCTCTTATTTTCTTCTGCAGATGCTTGTCGCCACACTTTTTGTTTTCGTATACATTTTTACAAAAGATCCTCAGATTTATTGGTAATTTATTTTATTGTTCTTTTGTGCAGCACTGGATATTTAATTTTTAAGAAGGTAATAAAGTTTGCAAGTTCCTGAAAATTAAGTTATAGTAGAAAAAAGAGGAAAGTCAAGGAAATAAAAATGTGCGGTAGGATAAAAATTTCAGATAGAAGACACTCACAAAAAAGGCTTCCATAACATGGAAGTACATCCCAGTCGTTGGTTCGAATCCCACTTGTTTTCTTTCTTTTCTTTTTCGCTAATTTTCTCAGTTTGCTTTAAAAATAAATGAAACACATCCAGTGCTGAATTTTTAAGTTTTTTTTATTTCTGTAATTTTAGTACATAAAAATTAATTTACGGAATTTATTTTTAGCGTGAAAAGATTAGCGATAAATACCATCAGCGCCGTTTTAGGAATAAAAATCGTCGTAAAAGGCGAGAAAAATGTCGACAAGTCGAAAAAAGCGATGATAGTTGTAAATCACCAGTCGGCTTTGGACGTAGTTGGTAAGACTGTCGGAAAATTCCTGTGACAAACAGATTGCTACATTTTATATCTAATTATTTGAACAGTTTGAGTTATTTTGAGGGAAATTTTCTTTAGAGTTTATTAGCCGAGTGTGGCCAACATTTTGAAACCTGTTAATTTTAAATTCGGTTGTAGTAAAGCCGTCTATTGTTATAGTAAAAAATTAACTAATTAATAATCTAATCTAATTAGTTAGATTATTAATTAGTACTAGCATTGCTAGTTTTGACCCTACTTTTTTTTATGAATGATAAAACTTTTAGTTGGCTACGTAATTTTCGAATATTGCCGTAACTGCACGTGTGTGGCGAGGAAGGAAGTTTCCTATTTAGGACCGATGGGTCTTGCCACGTGGCTGGGCGGTTTCATTTTCATCGACCGTGAAATAAAGATTCGGCTAAAAAGAGACTTTCCGAAGACGCCGACAAATATTTCAGCAAATACAACGTAATTAATTTAAGAATGTCCTATTTATTTATTTTTTTTTTTCAAGGATGGAAAAATCCTCGTTTTTCCGGAAGGTACCCGAAACAATTTCGGCGGTGAGTTTTTGGAGTTTAAAAAAGGAGCTTTTTTCTGGCGATTGATAAACAAGTGCCAATCTTTCCGTTGTGATTTCACCTTTAGATTTCGTCAAACCCAACGAATATTTCAAAAAAGGTTTTTTATTAAAATTAATTAATTCAACATTTTGATATTTTTTAGGACGTATAATTATATCTTTCCTCAAGCCGATATCGACTGAAGGAATGGTCGCCAAAGACGTTGACGTTTTGATTGAAAAAACGAGAAAAGTGATGCTGGAAGAATACAAAATACTAAGAAATGAAGTTAATAGAATATAAGATTTTTTGAACTTTCTTAAAGAAGTGTATTGTTTTACCCTCCTTGTCGGGTTTTTAGAGAACGGTCTTCCAGACCCCGTAGGGTCAAACTTACTTCGTCTGTGGTTAAAAAAAAGAGTTGGCAGTTTAAAAAAAATTATTTTAATTTTACTATCAAATAATTAACCAATAATGGAGGAAGAAATGACTGATAACGGTATCTCACGACTCGTTTCGGCTAAACCTCGTCAGGTGAGATATTCCCTCTATCTCAATGATTTCTATCTTTTCACTGTGCCCCTATCCAAGAGATTTAGTAGATATAGCGGGAAGCCGGAAACAAACAGTCTCCCTAAAGCTCACCGCCGCCACCGTTCTCCAAGAGATAGAGCCACTCACCATTGGTTTTTTAATTTTTATGACAGGTTGCTGTCATGGCAATACTATACATTTACATTTTAATTCTTATTGCGTTTGTATTCCGCAAGGGGGTGATTTTACTATCAAATTATTAATCAATAATGGAGGAATGACTGTGATAACGGGTATCTCACGACGCGTTTCGGCTTAAAAAGCCTCTTCAGGTGAGCCTCTCACAATCATTTCTATCTTTTCACGACGTGGCGGCGTATCCACTAAATCTCTCGGAGATAGGAGCACAGTGAAAAGATAGAATCATTGTGATAGAGGGAATAGCTCACCTGACTAGGCTTTTTAAGCCGAAACGCGTCGTGAGATACCCGTTTTCACAGCCATTTCTTCCTCCTATATAGGTTAATTATTTTAAATCACCCCCCTTGCGGAATACACACGCAATAAGAATTAAAATGTGAAAATTATTTTTAATTTGTTTTTAAATTAGGAAGTAATGTGATATTCCTGTATTTTTCCTTCTCTCAGGAAGAAGTTTTCTTCCTTTTCGTTTTCTTCCTTCCGATACGGCAATTTCCGTAGGGGCACGCTCAAGACTTTTATTCATAATTTACCTTGTTTTCCTCGTTCTCCAGGATTTACAAGATTTTTTTTTCTCATCAGAGATGAATAATAATTATGACCTCTCAAATGAGTATTTCCCACTTTTATTATAATTTTAAAAATTTTATCGGTGGGGAAGGGGTGTTTATGAACTCCAGAAATTTAAGTCAATTCTCTAGGAGTAGAGAATGAGAAGTGCGTTTCTTCAGTTGAATTTCATTCTTCCAATTCATCAAAAAAATAGGTCATCGTGTATTTACTTTTCGAAAATCCCTTTAGCCTCTCTTTACGCATTAGCATCCCATATTTCAGTTATTTCGTCTACCTTGAATACCAAAAATTCTTATGTAAAATGCATTCTTATGTAAAGTAAAAAAAAACTCATATAGACGCGAAATCACAAGCCACAAGAGAGCTCTAAAAGATTTTTGAGTGGAAAAAAAATGTGGTTTTATATAATTTTGATTTATTTTTTATTGATGTTTCTTCCTTTATTTTTGCCCGAAACGTTTAAATTTCGATACCACGCCTGTTTTATTTCGTATGCACTTTTGTATATATTTTTAGCCTTTGTTTATATTGCATGTTACTTTTTCAAGAAAGATTCGACAAATTATTGGTGAGTTTATAATCATTTTTTTTATTTTTAAGGGAAGTTTTTAATCTACAAATAACGTTTTTCACCAAAATTCTAGACGATATTCATTAGTATAAACAATAATTTTTTCCAAAAATTGTGAATTTGTGGATTTTATGAACTCATGTCGCTTGAACCGTAGTTTGAAAGTGGTTTGAAACTCCTGGAGCATGCGCAGAAGATTTGGACGTCCAAATTGACGTCTTTCGAGTCATTCGTACGTCAAATCTGAAGTCATCTGACGACAAGTCGACGTCCAAATCCTTCTGCGCTTGAACCAGGAGTATTTTACTGCCACAGTTTTCATCCGATTTTCACCAAATTTTCACACAAATTTCTTTAGCCGGTGAAGAAGAATGTAACGGGGGATTTTTGAATTTCGAAAAAATGGCGGAGATATGTCTGTTTGAAATTTTAAAAAATTCGCTGCGGCCGAACCGTAATCCGATTTTCACCAAATTTTCACCAATTACTCCTTATATTTTTTAAGAATTTTTGGTGTAAAAAATTGCCACTTTTTAATTATTAATTTTTTTTAGTAGGGGAAATTTCGTACTTCACCCATTACGAGAGGCACATCCCTAGGCCAAAGAGCCCATTATTTCTACCTTGACACTTAAAATATTTTCAAAAAAAAGAACTTAAAAATTATTCGAAAAAAAATTTTTTTTTTCACAAAAAAAATTAGAAAATTTTTCGAAAACAAAAGCTTAGAAAATTTTTTGAAAAAAAAAAAAGAAAAGAAAAAGGAAAACCCGGAAAATTTTTCAAAAAAAAAAAAAAAAAAAAAAAAAAAAAAAGGAAAACCCGGAAAATTATTCGAAAAAAAAATTTTTTTACAAAAAATTTTCAAAAAAAAATTTTTTTGACAAAAAAAACTTGGAAATTTTTTCGAAAAAAAAAAAATTTAAAAAAAAAGAAACTTAGAAAATTTTTCGAAAAAAAAACGGAAAATTTTTCGAAAAAAAGAACTCGGAAAATTTTTGGGAAAAAACAAAACTCGGAAAATTTTTCGAAAAAACAAACTTGGAAAATTCTCCTTTATACATCCCCTTCCGTTATACTTCCCCCTCCGTTATACTTCACCCTCTGTTATACTACCCCTCACTTAAACTCCCCCCCCCTTATACTTCCCCTCCCATATACTTCCCACTCCGTTATACTTCCCCCCATATACTTCCCCCTCCGTTGTACTTCCCCCTCCTATATAGATACTTCTCTTTAAGGAAGTTTTCGTTGGAAGCTCTTCAAACCAATACTTTACAAGATTTTTCCAGCGATGATAGAAAATTTTAATTAATTAAGGACACCAAAAAATGTTGGCAATAATGCAAAGGAATAAGCTAGAAACACGGAAAAAAGGGTGTTCTATGGGGGGAAAATGTCGAAGAAAACGCCCGAAATCAGAGTTCTTAAAAAACTTAAGCAGGGAAAACGCTGGCAAATGTTGCCAAGAAGTTCCTTGATTCTTCAAAATTAGTTCCAATGTCAATTGTTTTCAAATGTCAATGATATCAAGTGTTTTCGTCCGACTGGCATTCTTCCGGGGAAGGGGGAATAAATAAAAAACACTGTTTTTTATTTTTAAGTAAAAGATAAAATATGTTAATGTAAAATGTAAATGAGTAAGAAATATCCTCGAAAATTTTCTCAAGTTTTTTTTTTTTTTTTTTTCTAAATTACCTTTACTTCACATACATTTAATATTACCCTATCTAATGAATAATGAAAATAATTATTTCTGAACACTGTAAATAAAGAATTAATTAAAAAAATAAGTACAGAAAAACTCACAAATTAAAAAAAATTTTTTTGGGCCCCTGTCAACAAGATCTCTGACGAAGGCAGCCGCCGAAAGCTTTTTTTAAATTTTTTGAGTTTTTTTTCCCTGTATTTCTTAAGTGAACTTTTTATTTAACATTGTCCAAAGACAATTATAAGCAATAAATTAAATATTTTACTTTTTTAGTATAAAAAAATTGATCATGAAGTTCGCCTACGTCGTTATGGAATTAAAATTGACGAGAAAGGCTTGGAAAATGTGACACGGAGATGAAAGGGATCATACTCACTAACCATCAGTCTTCATTAGACGGAATTAGTATTTATAGCATTTAAAATTGCTTAAGCAATAAAATTAATTTTTAGTAATTTGCCAAATTTTTTGGCGTTGCCGAAGCTGCACGTGTGTTGCGAGAAAGGAGCTTTCATATAGGTCCTTTTGGCTTGGCGCTCATTTTAAGAAATTATATATTCATCGACCGTCAAAACAAAGATTCGGCAATAAAAAGCCTTTCTCAGAACACCGACAAGTTTTTTAAAAAATTTAAGGTTTGTTTTTAAAAAATTTCAAAATTATTTTTTTTTTTAAGAATGGAAAAATCATCGTTTTTCCGGAAGGCACACGCAACAAAATCGGCGGTGAATTTTTGGAATTTAAAAAAGGAGCTTTTTTTTGGCTGTCGAAAAACAAGTTCCCATCATCCCCGTCGTCATCTCCCCTTTGAAATTCATCAAACGTAACGAATATTTCAAAAAAGGTCTGGTGAAATTGAAAAAGTGGGGAAAATAAAAATTAAATCTTTTAGGGCGTGTAATTGTATCATATCTCAAGCCGATTCCAACTGAAGGAATGACCTCCGAAGATGTCGACGTTTTGATTGAAAAAACGAAAAAATTGATGAACGAAGAATATCAGAAACTTCATGAAGAAGTCTGAGATACTTAAATGTATTTTTGAAACTTTTTCTATGAGCCATCAAAAATTTTTAGTCTCTATACACCTAGATGTAAAAAACACCAAAAAAAAAGCCTTGAAAGTAATTTTTCCCATGTGTAATCTTTAATCTTATGAATAAAAATGTTGTGTGATTTTGAAATCATTAGCTTATTAGAGTTGGACTATGGAGTTGCAAATTTTGGTAGTGAAGTTTTTGTACGTAATTTGCCCGAAGTTTGCGTACCGTTTGAAATGGCTCTTTTTCATGTTGGTGGTTGCGTTCTGTTCGAGCGTTTCGTCCCCGTATTACGTTTTCAATAAAAAACACCCGAAGAATCTAAACTTTCTGAAATACACCGGGAGTTTTATTTGCTGGATTTTTGGCTTTGAGATGGATATTCAAGTGGAAAGCGAAGAAATATGTAAAGGGAATGGTGTCGTCGTTTCTAACCATCAGTCGATCCTCGATATTGTCTGTAGGTATATATATAAATATATAATTTCTACTATTATAAGCTTTTAACTGTACAAGAGTCCGAAAAACTTCCTCCAGATAAGTGGCTTCCATCCGCCCTTCGTGGGTCAGTGGTTGTGGTGGAGACTCTCACTAAGGAGTGGAAGACGTAAATCGGCTGAAAAGGGCCTTCTAGCATAAACACGTTTCTTAAAATGAAGAAAAAGTCCTAAAATCCTGGATAAATTAGTACTGTTTATTATTGAGAAGAACGCCAAAAGGCTAAGTACTGGTTTGAAGAGCTTCCAACGAAAACTTCCTTAAAGAGAAGTATCTATATAGGAGGGGGAAGTATAACGGAGGGGACGTAAAACGTAGTGGGAACTATATGGGAGGGGGAAGTATAACGGAGGGGAAAGTATAACGGAGTAGGAAGTATAACAGAGGGGGAAGTATAAAGGAAGGGGATTTAGTAGGAAGGGAAAGTATAAAGGACAATTTTGCAAGTTTGTTTTTGCGAAAAATTTTCCGGGTTTTTTTTTGGAAAAATTTTCTAAGTTCTTTTTTTCAAAAAATTGTCTAAGTTTTAACTTTTTTTTTCGAAAAATTTTCTAAGTTTTTTTGTCCAAAAAAAAATTTTTTTTTTTTTCAAAAAATTTTCAAAGTTTTTTCGAAAAATTTTCCGGGTTTTCCTTTTTTTTTTTTCGAAAAATTTTCCGGGTTTTCCTTTTTTTTTTTTTTTCGAAAAATTTTTTAAGTTCTTTTTTCGAAAATTTCTAAGTCTCAAGGTAGAAATAATGGGCTCTTTGGCCTAGATATGTGCCTATCGTAAAGGGTAGAAGTACGAAATTTCTCCCTACTAATAAAAATAGTAATTAAAAAGTGGCAATTTTTTTGCACCAAAAATTCTTAAAAATATAAGGAGTAATTGGTGAAAATTTGGTGAAAATCGGATTAACGGTTCGGCCGCAGCGAATTTTTTAAAATTTCAAACAGACATATCTCCGCCATTTTTTCGAATTCAAAAATCGCCCTCGTCATATTCTTCTTCACCGGCTAAAGAAATTTGTGTAAAAATTTGGTGAAAATCGGATGAAAACTGTGGCCGTAAAGTGTTCCGGAAAAAAATGCTACGGCCGGCCGGAACCACAGACAAAGTTGAGATCGGTAAAGATCAATATTCGATTTTACCCTCAGGACCCCGGAAGACCCTCCCCAAAAACCCGACATGGAGGGTATCACAATAACTTCTTTAAGGAAGTTAAAAGAAATTTTTTGGGGGAGGAACTATGTGGAAAGAATCTTGTAGGACAAAATTGAAAATTTAATTATGAGTGGCCAAATATTAACGGCTAGGTTTGTTTAAAAAACTGAATTTTGGTGTTAGGGACTTGAAAAAAGGTGTTTTTTGGGAGAAAACAGTCAGCAGAACTTTAGTAGGCCAAAAGTGAAAATTCTGATCCGTAGGAGTGGCCAGAAAGTAGTAAAAATCTCTCATTGGTGAAAAGGCGTGGCCAAAATACAACCAACGCTTTTCATTGGCTAGGTGTAAAAAAAAAAAAAAAAACGCTTAAACTAATGAGATTTTCAAATAATTCCTTTTTCAGGTGTTTCCAGGATAGGAGAGTATTACGGCCATATCATCGCCGTTGCCAAAAATTCCTTAAAATATTTCTTTCCTCTCGGACTGATTTTAGGCCACTCCGGCTACATTTATATCGATCGAACAAAATCGAAAGAAGCTGCACGAATCCTATCTCAAAAATCTACTGATTACTTTCAAAAATATAAGGTAAATTGAAATAATAAAAACAAAAATATTTGTTTTAGAATGGAAAGATCTTCGTGTTTCCGGAAGGTACAAGAAACGGTAAAAAAAATGAATTTTTAGAGTTTAAAAAAGGAGCTTTTAAAACCGCTATTGGCAATCAAGTTCCAATTTATCCTTGCGTCATTTCTCCTTATTATTTTCTGGAAGAAGATCAATATTTTGGAAAAGGTTTGTATTTATCCTGCTTACAGGTAGATTTTTTTTCTGCCAACCTAAAAAAAAAAAAAAAAAATCCAAGACTTAAAAATGAATGGATTTCAGGAAGAATTGTTGTAAAACTTTTAAACCCAATACCGACTTCAGGGTTGACGGAAAAAGATTTGGAGTCTCTCATGAGTAAAACTCGCTCCTTAATGTGGGATGAGTACAACTCGCTCGCTCGCAATTTAGGAGTCCAAAACTGCCTCAAAAAATAAAATTAAACATTTATTAAATGTCATAAAATACACCTTTTTAATTATTTAAAATTTGTTTTTTTTTTTACAAAAAATATTGAAACACACTTATTAAGGAAGGGATCACAAAGAATTGGTCTTTTTCGTAAATTTCCAGAACTTTAAAAATAACGAAAAAATTATACGACTAGAAAAAGAGAGAGAAAGAAAAAAAATGCGTGCGAAACATTTAAAAATATAAAAAATATTATTTTTTTTGACAGTCTTATGAAAAAGCATCTAGTATAATTTTTTGTTTTATTTACAAAAAATATAATTTTAAAAATGTCCACCTAACATTTCTTTTATAAATACAAATTTCTACGGGTAAATGACTTCTTAATCAGGCCAACAAAATAAATTTAAAAAATTCTTTTTTAGCCTTAAGTTAACCTGATTAAACCAGAGATGGGCGTAATCGTAATCTGATTTTTAGGTATTTTTTAAAATGATTTTGTGAGAAAAGCATAATTTTTTGTACGATTTTTTAAGAATTTAGTCAAAATTATAGAAACTTAAAAATTGTAAAAATAATACAAGTTTAGCAAAATCACTGAAAAAGATTACAACAATTTTTTTTTAAAAAACCCAAAAAATTAAGAATTTCTCAAATATTGTAAAAGAAAAAAAAATTAAGATATTCTTTCGTAAAAAAAAAAAAAAAAAAAAAAAAAAAAAAAAAAAAAAAAAAAAAAAAAAAAAAATTAAGATATTCTTTTGTAAAAAAAAAAAAAAAAAAAATTAAGATATTCTTTTGTAAAAAAAAAAGAAAAAAAATTAAGATATTCTTTGAAAAATTGTAAATAAAATGTGATGACGATTATAATCATATTCATTATCATAACCGCAATCGTAATCTTAAACAAAAATAAACGATTATAACTTCGCCCATCTCTGGATTGAACCCCAAAATGAGGTAGGAAAAATAAATAAAAAGTTCCATAAAACACCAAAATGGAATAGGAAATCAATTTAAAAAATGAGTTAAGTTAAATTTCTTTAAAAATAAAATTGGTGCTTTCTTCTTTTTGTTAAATGCCAAACAATTTTGAGATCTATTTTACACATTTATTGAGAATAAAATATATTTAAATGTGCAAAAAGCACCTTTATGATTTAAAAAAAAAAATTCAAAAATTTAAGCTCATTTAAACACCGTTTTGTGTTTCCGAATGCATTTTTTTAATATGTTTCACTAGTTTGTCTTTGCGACAATAGGAGGAAGCACAGAGGCTGCACTGGTATGGCCTGAAAGCCGAATGTGTGATGATGTGACGAGAGAGTTCATGTTGCGACGATAAAACTTTAAAGCAGATATCGCACGTTGGGGGAGTTTTGTTGTCGATTTCCGCCGGTTTTCTGATCGACGAGTGTGTTCTCATGTGACGAGTGAGTTTATCCCGACGTGAAAACGCTTTTCCGCATAATTCGCATGCGAACGGTTTGAACCCTGTATGTGTAAGAGAATGCCGTACGAGTTCTCGCCTTTGGTGAAAACCTTTGCAGCAAACTTCGCATATGAAATTACGGCTTTTTTCATGGCTCGCTTTATGCTTTGAGAGTTCTTCTTCGGTTTTGAAAGTTCTGTTGCATGTTGTACATTGATGCTTCGTCTCAGTCCAATTTATAGGATCAACATTTATAACTACATCTTCAGTATCTTCGCCTTTTTCAGACAAATCGAAATGATCACCATCATTCTACAAAAAGACAAAAAAATTAGTTAAATTTTTTAGGGGTAGGGCACAACTTTAACTTTTGAGAAAACCCTCTAAGAAACAGGTAAAGGGAGTTATTTGGCTGATAAAGCGGTGACATTTTTATTTTAGTCCCTTTCAGAAAGATAAAAGGGGTTTTAAGGACAAAAAACCTAAGGGTAGAAATAGTTTTTTTCTCTCATTTTATGACAATGCAAAGCAAAAAAAACAAAAAATATTTTTAGGCTCCACCACACATTTTGACCTGTAAAAGGGGTCCATTAGCTAAAAAGTAAATTACCTCATCTGAATTTCTTTTCTGGTCATTTTCACCTCTACTGAATCTTCTTCATATGGCTAAAAACAAAAAAATAATAATTTTTAAAATGAAGATTTTAAGTTACCGTTGAAGGAAGAAAATGGTGAAATTGAATATGTTTGGTAAGCTCTTCTTTGCGATTAAAAGAGGTAGGACAAATGCTGCACATGTGAGCTCTTTGCTCGTTATGTAGTTTTTCATGTCGAGTGAGCTTATCTTTACGGTTGAATGATAAACAGCAGACTGGACAAGAATATGGTTTGACGCCAGTGTGGATGAAGGAGTGCGCATGAGATCGCCACGTGACGCAAACATTTTACCGCAGTCGTCGCACGTAAACGGCTTCTTTCCCGTATGAACGCGCGCGTGCTTGTTTAAGTTTGTACTTCGAGTGAACGCTTTGAAGCAAATTGGACAAACGTACGGCCTGACTCCTGTATGAATGACTGAATGTTTCCTTAGGTCCGATCTGTAAGAGAAGCCTTTCAGACACGAAGGCTCATTACAGCGATACGGTTTCATTTTATCATGACGAATATTGTGCTTCATTAAGTGCTCACGGATCGGAAAAGCAGCACCGCACGTTTGACATACGTGGCAGTTTGTTCCTGCATGTTTTTGGCGCCAATGAAGTCGCAAACTCGCTTTGTCAAGCGTCGTCTCCTCGCAGTAATCACATGGAAACGGTCCATCCTATAAAAATATTAGAAATATACAATATCTTCATTTATCATACTTGTGAGTGGATTTTTATGTGTCTTTCAAGTTTTTCAGCATCGTCAAAATGTTTATTGCACGTTGGACAGTTATTTTCATCAGAATCAGATTCACTGAAAAATAAACAAAATTAGGCCGAGTCGTCTGAGCAATTGCAAGACAGAATAAGTGACCTATGTACAGAGAGATAACTTTATTTTTAGTGAGAAAATCTTATGCATACAAAAACAGCAAAAATTTGAAGATTTGGGACAAGTTTATTTAGTCAAGGAAAAGCTTACTTATCGTCCATATCATCGCCGTTGATTTCATCGTCACTCGTTCGTTCATTCTTTATTCTGTAGTCTTCATCAGAATCATCAACTTTTTCATTTTTAATTTGAGGCAATCCATTAAACTCAGTCTAAAATTAAAAAAAAAAAATTATATTTAAATGAAATTTTAAATTTTACCCCAAAGGAGAGAATTTGTCTAAGAAGAGCGTCTGACTGCTCGCACTGAATTTTAAATTCGTGGATCTGTTCTACGTGGTAGAGGCAACGATGGCAAATCAACGACGGCAGCCCATCTCCTTCTTGCATCTGTAATTACATTTTTAAAATTTAAGTTATGCTGCAAAAATGGACTAAATTTAAGAGTTATGTATGATGAATTGACAGCGAGGTCTGTGAAATTGAGACTGTGGACATACGAGGCGGAGGTTTAAAAAATTTACTTAGAAGTCATGTTTGGTTCTACTGAAGACGATTTACAAGCTGCAAAAGCTTGGCATTAGATGCTTTTCTTTGCGATGCTTTGGTGGTAAAAATTGTATTTTGAGAGAAAGGCCTTGGGCAAGGAATGCCCGGGGGCTCGGGTCTCCTCCCACCATTTTGGGCCCCCTGCAGGGCAGGAGTTAAAAAAAAAAAAGAAGATGAATGAATAATGCAACTTACGTCGATATTATGAAGCTCATGATTCTTTGAGAAACTGATGATGAAGTGTCGAGTCCAGCGTTGCTGAAAATGTAGGACATGACGCCTTTGGAGTTTCTGCAGAGTCTGCATATTTCGTTGAGGTTGAAGGCTGGGGTCTGCGGCTCCCGGGGTCGAGAGTGTCCTCGACGACGCTGCCAAGGAAATGTTCGCCTTTCAGCATTTAAAAAAGAGGAGTCGGAGAAAAAAGTTCAGAAGTCACGTCTTTCTAAAATAAGGGAAGGAAACACAAGTCGGGGAAGTTAAAAACGTTTGGGTTATAATAAAATCAATAAAGGGTCCCCGAGACGCCGCCCTGCTGGCTCTCCGTAACCCCACTCAGTCGCCCCCTAGCGGCCCCCTCCTCCTTTTTTCCCCACTACCTCCCCCGGACCGTCTCGTCCCCCTCATAAATGCTGAGGGGCGACCCCCCTTCTCGACCCCCAAGGGCATCCTACCGACCGGCTCCCCACAATTATTTTACAAAATCATATCATCACAGGACCGTTTCATTCAATAGATGCTGTTCTTAATATTCGAACCCCATTGGTACTTGCATAGCCAATAGCTGTTGCAGGTTTGGGTGTGCATACATACCGATAGCTCACGGCGAGAAGAATGGCAAAAAATTAGAACGAAATTTTACTGGTTCAGCAGTTCTGGAGATATTGAGTAGATCCGTCCCGTACAGCTCGCAGTAGAGTGAACTTGGATTTCGGATACCTGCATTCCATTCTGCTCGAACCTTTTGACCGAATGCTGTATGTTACCCAAGAGAGTATTTTCAAATAATTGTTTAATTAATTAAAAAATTTAAGCTGGTAACTTCGATGGGTTCCACCAATAGGCTGCACCGGGATTGCGCATGAAAATAATCCTTTAATCCTCGACGTGAAAGTAATCCTTCATTTTGTCACCGTGATAGCGCATGAGGAAAATAAAATGTTGACCGTGATTGCGCATCTTGAAAATCCCACACAATTTCCTTCGTTTTGTTATGTTTTATTAAATTATCTCTTAGGCAGCAGTGTTTTTCAATAAATATAAACATTATAATACGTTCGTAGATTTTTGACTACCTTGAATAATATTATCTTATCTGTCCGCCGCAAAGGAAAGTACTTATTTGAAGAGCTTCCAACGACAACTTCTAGAGAAGTAACAATATAGGAGGGGGAAGTACAACGGAGGGGGAAGTATATGGGAGGGGAAGTATACGTCAGGGGAAGTATAACGAAGGAAGGGAAAGTATAAGGGAGGGGGAAGTGTCAAGGTAGAAATAATGGGCTCTTTGGCCTACGGATGTGTCTCTCTTAATGAGGTAAAAGTACGAAATTTCTCCCTACTAAAAAAAATATATTTAAAAACTGGCAATTTTTTTACACCAAAAATTCGTAAAAAATATAAGGAGTAATTGGTGAAAATTTGGTGAAAATCGGTTCTGCCGCAGCGAATTTTTTAAAATTTCAAACAGACATATCTCCGGCATTTTTTCGAAATTCAAAAATCGCCCTCATACATTCTTCTTCACCGGCTAAAGAAATTTGTATGAAAAGGTGAAAATCGATTGAAAACTGTGGCCGTCAAGTGTTCCGGAAAAAATGCTTCGGACTGCGTAACGGCCGGACGGCCGGAACTACAGACAAAGTTGAGATCGTAAAGATCAATATTCGTTTGAACCTGGAAGACCCTTCCCCAAAAACCCGACGCGGAGGGTATCACAGCAACTTCTTTAGGAAGTTAAAATATCATTCATTATGCGCAATCACGGTGGAAAAAAGGCTAAGCAGGTAAAAAATGCGCAATCCCGGTGCGCCCCTTGCCGCCGCAAAGGAAAAAGAAGAAGAAGAAAAACAACCTTTCAAAAACAAAAGAAATTTTTTTCCCCAAGATTAAATGATTCAGCCTCCACCAAAAAATTTGCTGGTCTGGAGATAGCTTGAGGTGAATCCAACATCAAAATTTTTTTCCTATTTTTGAGCCCTAAAAATCGTCGGAAAATTTTTTTACAAAAGCTTGTTCTCGTTAGTTTGGAAATAACTAGGCGGTCTTGGGAGCAGTTTTCCGAAAAAGTTTTCCTTTGGAAAATGGAAAGTTTACTTTTCGACTAGAACATATTTTCCAAAAAAAAAATTAAACACAAGAACAAAATTAAAATTTTATTCTTATAATTTTTAATCTTGTTTGTCAGGAAAAAAAATTTTCGCCCAACGTGGGGCTCGAACCCACGACCCTGAGATTAAGAGTCTCATGCTCTACCGACTGAGCTAGCCGGGCTGTTGCTCAGAGGCAGTAAAAACCCTACAAGACTAAAAAAACTTTAGAAAGCTACATTTTTCTTATGTACATATTTAAGTACCTAATATTATTTACACACATACTTATTACAATATTAGGTATAAAGGTAAGTAAATAATTTTCGAAATTTTGTAAAATCTATTTGCTAGGCTGGCGTATACGTTTGACTAGTTAATTTTATTTGAGTTTCATCCCTTTAGTGCACAAAAGGAAAGAATAAATAAGGGACCGAAACAAAATTGAATAAAAAGTGAAACCCTTGTCTGGAGACTCTGAGACAAAACTTCCTTAAAAAAAAGGTTTAATTTTATCCATTGCTGCCAATATAATTGATAGAATTGATTACTGAAGGCGAACTGGCCGTACTGCAGAATTCGTCTTCCCCTTAAATGAGAATTTTGGTTTTCAATATTTAGTTATAAGTCAGAGAGCCACGAGTTTAAAATAAGTCTTTAGGACCACCCAATTTCAGTTTTTTTGTTTATTTTATTTTGTTGACTGAAGCAATTTATAAAAATAAGAAGAATGACAAAAAAGGTGGGAGAACCCGAAATTTACCGGAGTGTATCGAAGTTTAAATATAGATTTCGTATTTCCCCACCACGTTTTATAAGAAGCCGAGAAGCGGGAGTTGAGAAAGTGTTTAAAAGATTTCGAATTAGTGGCCATCGGTGAGGGGGTGGGACGGTGCCGGCGTTTTTCTCCTTTATTTCGCCAGTTCAACCTCAAGAAGAAAGGACTAGAAAAAAAAATTCTTTGGCCATGATTTATAAGCAGAGATGCTCGACGTATTCCGAGGACTTAAAAACTTGATAAAAGTCAGCCATACGCGAATCGACTCGCCCGTTTTTCGTCTACACTACAGCATAACTGTTATGATACTCGTCGCCTTTTCGTTAATAGTAACAACACGTCAATACGTCGGGAATCCGATCGACTGCGTACACACCAAAGACATACCCGAAGACGTATTGAACACCTACTGCTGGATACATTCGACCTACACGATCAAATCGGCTTTCAAAAAAAAGTCGGCGTCGTCGTACCATATCCGGGCGTTGACAACACAAGAGGAGATTTAGAAGATCGTAAATGCTATACTTACTACCAATGGGTCTGCTTTTGC
>JACGAQ010001862.1:0-50413 GCA_014119065.1 Orius insidiosus | reverse complement strand
AAACGATTGAAACGACGTCAATTTTAACGTCCAAATCCTTCTGCGCATGCACCAAACTGCGGTTGGAACAAATCTACTATTAGAAACCTCTCAGGAGTCCGACATCCTTCCGATTGACTCCGGAAACCCACCTTTCGACCCGCTCATTTAGAATAAAAAGACATTCGAAATTTCACTTTACATAAGAGAAAATTATCCTTAGGCTTGTCCACTTTATTCCTTCCCCCCCTATAAATGACAATAGACAATTATTAGCTAAGTCTTTCTTAATGTTATTCTGACGTCCGGGGAGAGTGATTTAGATTGCCAATTATATTTTTCTCATTGTCAATTTTTCTTTTTCGTCAGGATAGCCCCTCGAGCTACCGACGCAACTTGCGTGTCTGTGAAAGAAACTAAAGAGTGAAAAAAATGTGACTTTGGATGTTAATAAGCAGTTAAAGCGTTATAGAAACCGTCAGAAAATGAGGCGCCACAGCTCGCACTTTATCCCTCCGGCCTAATTTTCAAGACGGCGCTAATATTAGCGATTTCCTTGTTTTGAAATAAACAAAACTCGCAACTCACGTGCCAGGGAGGAGTACGTACCTGAAACAGAATAAAAACACCTCCTTTAAAAATAAGAAAGAACAATACAAAAATAGATTTCGAGAAAAACTACAAATACAAATTTGGGTCAGAATTGACAAGCTTATTTTTAAGAAAACTGCAAGTGACATTTAGGGTCTTTAGTACGATATTACGCAATGAGGAAAAAAAAAATAGTCTGGAAAACATGGTTTAAAAATAAATTTGAGAATAAAAATACCTCGATAACAATAATTTCATTTTTAGGATGACCCAAATAATCACGTTTTAACTGATTCCTCTTTTAGAAGACAGAAAATACGCGATTTCAATGTCCAAAGGAGGGAACATCGGCCATACGAAAATTAAGGAAGTTATTAGGGTACAAAATGAAACTCAGCCCCAGGGTAAAGAATTTTGTAGATTTTAGCCGAGTTTCATTTTGTACACCTAGTAGTTCATTTTTTCAAAATTTTGAACATTTTAGGCGTTAAAGTCCATCAAAAGTTGACCTTCTCCGTGTAAGAAGGTTATGAAGTATAACCATTAAGAAGGTTAATTTTTAAAGGCTTGTAAATCGTAAACTGTTACAGATATTGAAAAAATGCACTAAATAAAATTTGTTGGAAATTTAATTTTCTTTTATTTTTCTTTTATTCATTTTTTCTCTAGGACGCACTGTTTTCAAGATAAATAGAAACTCAGCCACAGGGTAAATTTGAATTTTCTAGATTTTAGCCGAGTTTCTTTTTGTACACCTAATAGAAGACACAAAATACGCGATTTCAATGTCCTTAGGAGGGAACATCGGCCATACGGCCAAAATTAAGGAAGTTAATAGTGTGAAGAGCTTCCAACAAAAACTTCCTTAAAGAGAAGCAACAAGGAGGGGAAGTATAATGAGGGGGGAAGTACGTGTATAAGGGGGGAAGATTAAGGAGGCCTTTAAAATTTGGAGTTCTATAAGTTATTAAGTTTTAGAAGGTATTTTTTAAAAAAATTTAAGTTTTTTTTCGAACATTTTTAAAAGTATCAAGGTAGAAATAATGGGATTTTTGCCCAAGGGAGTTCCCTCTCGCGACAGGTGATAGTATGAAATTTCTCCCTAATAAAATGATAATTTATTTAAAATAATGATAATTTATTTACACCAAAATTCGTAATAAATATAAGGAGTAATTGGTGAAATTTTGGTGAAAACCGGGCCGCAACGAATTTTATAAAATTTCAAATAGACAAATCTCCGCCATTTGTTTCAAAAATAAGAAATCGCCCTCGTCAGTTTTTTGTACTAAAGAAAATTTGGTGAAAATCGGTTGAAAACTGTGGCCGAGAAGCGTTCCGGAAAAATGCTACGGCCGGACGGCACCACAGACAAAGTTGAGATCGGTAAAGATCAATATTCGATTTGACTCTGCGGGGTCTGGAAGACCCCAAAACCCGACATCGAGAGTATCACAATAACTTCTTTAAGAAAGTTAAAATTTCCAGAGAAAAAAAAACTTAATTTTTTGAGGGGAAAAAAAATGAAAATTTTTCGACAAAAAATGGAAAAATAAAACGGAGATTTTTTTGGAAAAAAAGGAAAAATTTTCTAAATTAAAAATACTTAAAGTAAACTTCCCGTCCTTTATGCTTCACCCTCCGTTATACTTCCCCTCCCCCTCCTATATTGTCCCTTCTCTTTAAGGAAGTTTTCGCTGGAAGCTCTTCCAACTAGTATTAGGTGTACAAATGAAACTCGGCTAAAATCTACAAATTCAAATTTACCCTGTGGCTGAGTTTCATTTTGTACACTTAATAAATAAAAATTGTAGGAAATTTAATTTTCTATAAATTTGTACTTAATTTTTTTTTTCTAGGATGCACCATTTTCGAAAATAATTTTTTTTAAAATTAAATTTATCTTGAAAACAGTGCGTCCTACAGAAAAAATGAATAGAATAAAAATTAAAGAGAATTAAATTTCCAACAGATTTTATTTAGTGCATTTTTTCAATATCTGTAACGGTTTACGATTTAGAAGCCTTTAAAAATTAACCTTCTTAATGGTTACACTTCAATAACCTTCTTACATGGAGAAGGTCAACTTTTGATGGACTTTAACGCCTAAAATGTTTAAAATTTTGAAAAAATGAACTACTAGGCGTACAAAATGAAACTCGGCTAAAATCTACAAAATTCAAATTTACCCTGTGGCTGAGTTTCATTTTGTACACCTAATACTTTTTGATGAAAGAACCTTTTAAAAATGTGTTTAATTTTTCTCTTTCATCTCGGGCCCTTTTATTGCTGTCTGCCCGCCTAAAATGACGTCATCTGACCTACTTTTTCGGAGATTAGACTTCGAAAAACCGTAAAAATATATTTGAAGTTCAAAAAAATATAAAAATAAAGAATGGTTAAGTTTCCTGCGTGGAGAACGCCCTTGGGTTAGTTTTTGGTTGGTGGGGGCCTCTTAAGATAGGTAACAGGTTGCGATGCAGTAACGAAATGGAAAGCTTTGCCTAACATAAAAGAGGGACGGTCCTTGACACATTTCCCCAGTCTATTATTCGCATCACTTCTATTCCTTCTTCCCTTGACAAACCTTTTTTTTTTTTTATAATCAAAACAAAGTTGAATTTTAGAAAATTTTAATAAATCGTTAAATTTCTAGTTACCGTCGTTAATAATCGATATCACGGTAACGAAATCACGGAATAATATAACATTCTTTCTCAATAACGAAACAAAAATTTAAACGTCCAACTCGAAAATCTGCTTTCAAATGAGGCGCTCCGAATACGAAGGGCGAACTCGACATCGGACAAATTTTTTTTTTCATTTTCAGATTCTAGACCTTATGAAGAATACACCCATGTAATTTTTATATTGAGTTTCCCCTTTTTCCCATTTAAAATACGTAAAAACCGATATGCGGCAAAGCTCTACTCTCAACCTTTTTTATTTAATTTTTTTTTTCTTTTCGAGATTTGGTGATTTTTAAAAAACCCTTTTCTCTATGATTCTATGATGATTCTAAAATCTCGCCACGAAAATTCCAGAGAGTGACTTTTAACAGAAAACTTTAAAATGCGAATATCTCGAAACTACGTTTTGTCGAGTTCGCCCTTCGTATTCGGAGCGCCTCAAATATTCCCATAAAAGTGGGAGAAAATACAAAATTTTTCTAGCTCCTTGGGGGAGGCGGTAAGCTACACAGATCTTGTCTATCAGAGGAAAAAGTCGCAGAAAAAAGGGAAGAGCTCACCTGAAGAGGCTTCATGGGCCGAAACGCGTCGGATATAAAAATTTTGGCAAAAAAAAGTGCTAACGAGGTAAAGTACTAGTTTGAAGGGTTCCCTACGAAAATGATTTCGTTGTTATTAGCTATGTTCCAACCACAATTTGAAACTCCTGGAGCATGCGTAGAAGGATTTGCTCGTTAGATTTGATGGACAAACTATATGAGCGAAGTCAGATTTGACGTCCTTCAGCGCATCCAGGAGTTTCAAACTGCGGTTGGAACAAAGCTATAATTTCATCGTCATTAATTTTGAATTGACCGTCTGGAAGACCCTTCCCCAAAAACCCGACGTGGAGGGTCAAATCGAATATTGATCTTTACCGATCTCAACTTTGTCTGTGGTGCCGGCCGGCCGTTTTTTTCTACGGCCACAGTTTTCATCCGATTTTCACCAAATTTTCACACAAATTTCTCTAGCCGGTGAAAGAAACTAACGAGGGCGATTTTTGAATTTCGAAAAAATGGCGGAGATAGGTCTGTTTGAAATTTTAAAAAATTCGCTGCGGCCGTACCGTTAATCCGATTTTCACCAAATTTTCACCAATTACTCCTTATATTTTTTAAGAATTTTTGGTGTAAAAAAATTGCCACTTTTTAATTATTAATTTTTTTTAGTAGGGAGAAATTTCGTACTTCTACCCATTACGAGAGGCACATCCCTAGGCCAAAGAGCCCATTATTTCTACCTTGACACTAGAAAATTTTTCGACAAAAAAAAACCCCCCGGAAAATTTTTCGAAAAAACTTAAAAAATTTCGGGAAAAAAAACTTAGAAAATTTTTCGAAAAAAAAAAGGAAAACCCGGAAAATTTTTCGGAAAAAAAATTTTTTTTCGGAAAAAAAACTTAGTTTTTCGAAAAAAAACTTAAAAAATTTTTCGGAAAAAAAAAACAAACAAAAAAAAACTTCGAAAATTATTCGAAAAAAAAGGAAAACCCGGAAAATTTTTCGAAAAAACAAACTTGGAAAATTCTCCTTTATACTTTCCCTCCCTTATACTTTCGTTCCTTTATACTTCCCCCTCCCTTATACTTCACTCTCTGTTATATTTAATTTCGCAGGCCAATTTTGCCTGAGCAAATCACCAACCTAATAGACTAATTTAATTGCCTATTAATTTTCAAATGTAAAAAATGAAACATGGGGGAAGAAGAAGTGACTTTAGACGTAAAGAGAAGATGAAAATCCATCACGAAGCTTCCATCGTCCACAAAAAAGAAGATGAAAAATAAAATTAGACGTGAGAAAAAGAACGTGATGTAATTTCCAACTTTCCCCCCCACCTTTTTTTCTCTCCGACCACCATAATTACCAACGATTTATCAAATCTAAGTACTTTTTATTTATAAAAACACAAAAATCGAAGTTTGGGTAGGATTTGAATAAATTAAAGTAGGCGGTAATTTCGATTTTTTTACCTCCCCATGCGGAACACCCTGTTTTTTTCTATTTAAGCAACCCCTCGAGACGCCGACGCAGTGATAACTGACCCAGTTGAGGGGGGTAACCCTGGGATACGTCCTCGTTTCTGTTCTGCTAACATTGGCACTCCTGACCTACTTCCCCTCCCCGCCTCATCCTCAGAATTCGTACAAGGACTTATCCACATCGTGTCAGGGTCTCAGTTATTCTTTCGTCATTGCCCCCCACTATAGATAATTTTAGCCAAATTATATGATCCGGTTTTTCAAAAATAAGATGATTTTCCAAAGTTTTCATGAGAAACGAGGATATCATAGAGTCATTATACAGGGTGGTCATTACTTTTTTGTGGGGTTCCCTTCTAATAACAGGGCCCCGGAGTTACGGTCTTCTTGGTTTGAAGATGAACCGTAGAAGGTGGAAAACAGAAAAGAAAGCTTCAAGTTCAAGGTCTCGAGGAAAGAAAGGGCTTCCTTTGTTGGAGAGGAGACACGTGGAGAGAAAGCATATTCGGCTCTTATGCAACGAAAACTCGTTTAAAAAACATAAAATTGAAGCAACTTCTATCTTCTATTGGTGTACAAAATGACACACGGCTAAAATCTACAAAATTCAAATTTACCCTCTGGCTGAGTTTCATTTTGTACACCTAATAAATAAAAATTGTAGGAAATTTAATTTCTATAAATTTGTACTTAATTATTTTTTTCTAGGATGCACCATTTTCGGAAAATAATTTTTTTTTAAATAAATTTATCTTGAAAACAGTGCGTCTAGAGAAAAAATGAATAGAAAAAAATTAAAGAGAATTGAATTTCCAACAGATTTTATTTTGTGCATTTTTTCAATATCTGTAACGGTTTACGATTTACAAGCCTTTAAAAATTAACCTTCTTAATGGTTATAATTCAATAACCTTCTTACACGGAGAAGGTCAACTTTTGATGGACTTTAACGCCTAATTTTCTATAAATTTGTACTTAATTATTTTTTTCAAGGATGCACCATTTTCGGAAAATAATATTTTTTTTTAAATAAATTTATCTTGAAAACAGTGCGTCCTAGAGAAAAAATGAATAGAATAAAAATTAAAGAGAATTGAATTTCCAACTGATTTTATTTAGTGCATTTTTTCAATATCTGTAACGGTTTACGATTACAAGCCTTTAAAAATTAACCTTCTTAATGGTTATCCTTCAATAACCTTCTTACACGGAGAAGGTCAACTTTTGATGGACTTTAACGCCTAAAATGTTCAAAATTTTGAAAAAATTAACTAGGTGTACAAAATCTACAAAATTCAAATTTACTCTGTGGCTTAGTTTCATTTTGTACACCTAATATTTTCGTCTTTATAACCTTAGTTTACCCCAAGACATAAAAAGAACCAAAAGGTCGATTGTCGATTTCAATTCCTTATTTGAGAAAAGCTTTTTAAAAAATTGCTTTAATTTCTTCACGGGGGAAGTTTTTTAATTACTTCTAGATAAAACGTCATTACAAAATTAAAGTTAGAGGATTCATTGAAAAGTTCCTTTTTTAGCTCGATTTTAGAAGACAAAGAGAAATTTGGCTGTTTTGTACCTTTTAAATGGGATTTTTAAACTAATAACTTTATTAATACGATAATAGCTTTGTTTAACCACAGTTTGAAACTCCTGGAGCATGCGCACAAGGATTTGCACGTCAAATTTGACGTCAGATGACTTAGGATTTGACGAACAAACGATTTGAACGACGTCCAGGAGTTCATACAGTTTCAAACTCCGGTTGGAACAAAATATTTACGAGCGTTTTCCTCAATTTTCGGTACAATTGAGGCCTTTTCAAACGAAAATTTTGGGCGTTTTTCCAGGCGTATCGGCCTATTCGGAGGAAAACGCACTGAAACTTCTTTCTAATCCAAGAAAAACGTCAGATTTATAGATTTACGCGGAAAACGCCCTCGTTAATAACATCCACTCCTTCATAATTCAACCTCCTTTATACTTCCCCCTACGTAATACTTCTCCTCCTTTATACTTCCCCTCCTACATTGTTACTTCTCTTTAAGGAAGTTTACGTTGGAAGCTCTTCAAACTATAATTTTATTTTAGAAAAATAATTATGCCGGTAATCTTAGTAGTCAGTAACGACTATTAAAAATTAAAGAGCTCATTGGAAAAGTTTCGAAATTCTTAATAATTTTTCGCAACGTAGCATCTGCATCCAAGTTTCCCACCTGTCGATTTTCCAGCCACCTGTTAGATTGGCACACCTGCTTCGTTTGCAAATAATCGTGTTATTTAAATAATAAGATCTTTTGATTTTAATATGGAATAATATACAAATCCATAGAGCCACGCTGGCGAGGGAAACTGGGTCGAATTCCCCAACTTTACACCGCGAGCTCGGGGGTGGGAGATTTAATGCTTCGGTCGGCCTTCGGGGAAAAAATGAAATAAAATTTGTTCCAACCGGAGTTTGAAACTGGTTTGCAACTCCTGGAGCAGGCGCAGAAGCACAATTTGACGTCTGATGACTTCAGACTTGACGGAAAAACGATTTGAAGGATGTCTAACTTGACATCCAAATTCTTCTACGCATGCTCCAGGAGTTTCAAACTCCGGTTGGAACAAATAAGAGAAGAAGGGAGGGGAAAAAATGGAATCTGGAGATTTCTTAGTATTCACACTAGTTAATTTTTGAATTTTTGTAGTAAAGAAAAGTGAAAAAATATTTTTTAAAAAGTGATTCTTCGGAATTGGCCCCCCTCTTGCCCAATTTTAAAATGAATAATTCACGCCTTTTAAAATTGTCACCCTTAAGATTCATGAATTGCTTAACAGCTATTTCCTATTGTGTCCATGTCATTTGCATTCCAGATGAGCGGCGGATTTTTTTTTTTTTTTTTTTTTTTTTTTTCTGGCGCTCTATTCCGTTCATGATTTTATTAGGTGTACAAAATGAAACTCAGCCACGGGGTAAATTTGAATTTTGTAGATTTTAGCCGAGTTTCATTTTGTACACCTAGTAGTTCATTTTTTCAAAATTTTGAACATTTTAGACGTTAAAGTCCATCAAAAGTTGACCTTCTCCGTGTAAGAAGGTTATTGAAGTATAACCATTAAGAAGGTTAATTTTTAAAGGCTTGTAAATCGTAAACCGTTACAGATATTGAAAAAATGCACTAAATAAAATCTGTTGGAAATTTAATTCTCTTTAATTTTTATTCTATTCATTTTTTCTCTAGGACGCACTGTTTCCAAGATAAATTTATTTAAAAAAAAATTATTTTCCGAAAATGGTGCATCCCACAGGGTAAATTTGAATTTTGTAGATTTTAGCCGAGTTTCATTTTGTACACCTTGTAGTTCATTTTTTCAAAATTTTAAACATTTTAGGCGTTAAAGTCCATCAAAAGTCGACCTTCTCCGTGTAAGAAGGTTATTGAAGTATGTATAACCATTAAGAAGGTTAATTTTTAAAGGCTTGTAAATCGTAAACCGTTACAGATATTGAAAAAATGCACTAAATAAAATCAGTTGGAAATTCAATTCTCTTTAATTTTTATTCTATTCATTTTTTCTCTAGGACGCACTGTTTTCAAGATAAATTTATTTAAAAAAAATTATCTTCCGAAAAAGGTGCATCCTAGAAAAAAATAATTAAGTACAAATTTATAGAGAATTAAATTTCCTACAATTTTATATTTTAGGTGTACAAAATGAAATTTGAATTTTGTAGATTTTAGCCGAGTTTTATTTTGTACACCTAATATTATTTTTTTAAATTTTACACTTTTATGTTTTTTTTTTTTCTCGAAAGTGAGCATGCTCTTTCGATAATCCAAGGTTATAGAATTGAGAAACGGTCACAGGTCACTGCCTGAGTGGGGATTTCACTTGGCACCAGAATTTGTTTTATTCATTTTTTTTATTGATAACGAGCTACCGTAATTCTTATAGGGATTCAGGAGGCTGTGGGAAGGTCAAAGTTTCCTTAAAGAAGTTATTGTGATACCCTCCACGTCTGGTTTTTGGAAGGGTCTTCCAGACCCCGGAGGGTCATTGATCTTTACCGATCTCAACATTGTCAGTGGTGCCGGCCGGCCGTTTTTTTCCTGAACACTTTACGCCCAGAGTTTTTTTTTTAGGGTCCTCGAAAGAAACGTTTATAGCCTTAAATATTAATAAAATAATAAACAATCGATTGGAGATGAGACCTTTGGAGTTATTTTTTTGTCTTAAAAATAAAATAGTAAACAATGTGCGTAGATGGCTAAGTAGCGAGAGGAGGGGATGATGGAATGGGTTTTGTGGGGAGAGCAGCATCCCTGACCTAGTTCTCTGAGACTGGCTTTGACTGAGCACAATGCATTGCACCAACCGAGCGATTATCCCCACCGAGGCCCCCTTCAAAACCCCCCTTAAAAAACAATTTGACTTTAAACTAATTTATTCTCAACCTAAAAAATTAATGTTTGAAGAGATCCCGACGAAAAATTCCTAAAGAGAAGGAACGATATAGGAGGGGGAAGTATTAAGGAGGGGGAAGTATAACAGAGGGAAGTCTTAAGGAGGAGGAAGTATAACGGACCAAATTTCCTTATTCGGTGAATAAGGAAGATTGTGTGAAAATTTGGTGAAAATCGGTTGAAAACTGTGGCCGTAAAAAGTTCCTGATGTCTTCAGATTTGACAGAAAAACGATTAGAAGGACGTATAACTTGACGTCCAAATCCTTCTGCGCATGCTCCAGGAGTTTCAAACGAGTTTCAAATTCCGGTTGGAACAAAGCTAATGAATAAGAGAAGAAAGGAGGGGTAACGATCAATATTCGATTTGACCCTCCGGAGTCTGGAAGACCTCAAAAACCAGACGTGGAGGGTATCACAATAACTTCTTTAAGGAAGTTATAAATTATCTGTCAAAAAAAAATTTTTTTAAGGGATGAAAGTGAACAAAAGAAGACCTTAACCTTTTTAGGTCACTCAAGGGTTTACTTTCGCTTTTCAACATTTTTCCTCGCCAAAATTAGCAAAACGAGAGTTTTTTAAATGAGAAAAGGGCCTTTTGTTTGATCAGGGCAGTAAACAATAATATTAGGTGTACAAAATGAAACTCAGCCACAGGGTAAATTTGAATTTTGTACATTTTAGCCGAGTTTCATTTTGTACAACAAGTTCATTTTTTCAAAATTTTAAACATTTTAGGTGTTAAAGTCCATCAAAAGTTGACCTTCACCGTGTAAGAAGGTTAGTGAAGGATAACCATTAAGAAGGTTAATTTTAAAGGCTTGTAAATCGTAAACCGTTACAGATATTGAAAAAATGCACTAAATAAAATCTGTTGGAAATTAAATTCTCTTTAATTTTTATTCTATTCATTTTTTCTCTAGGACGCACTGTTTTCACGATAAATTTATTTCAAAAAAAATATTTTTCAAAAATGGTGCATCCTAGAAAAAAATAATTAAGTACAAATTTATAGAAAATTAAATTTCCTACAATTTTTATTTATTAGGTGTACAAAATGAAACTGAGCCACAGGGTAAATTTGAATTTTGTAGATTTTAGCCGAGTTTCATTTTGTACACCTAATATATGGGGAAGAATTTTTATTAATAATATTATTTGCAACTTTTTGCATACAATAGAGATAAAGCTTTTTTCAGCTATATCAACAATGGGGACTTCATATTTAGTTGGGAAAAAGTAAACCTAGAGGGGAAAATCGGTGCCAAGGACGGCCAGGAAATGTTTATTATTTTTGTAAACTAAAAGAAAAATTAGAGAATGGTATTTCAAGGGAATTTTTTGGGGTTCCTACTTTTTTTAGGGCAACGTAACATAATTTAAAAAATCCCACCCCTTTTGAAAAAATATATAAAATAAAAATTTTATGGGCTTTTCTTGACAAAAACGATGATGTCATTTTTCAATAAGCATTTAATTATAGGGGATGGAAGGCATGGAAGGTTCTTGGCGCAACTTTATTACTCGAATCGTAATTATTTTTGTACTTTCAAGGTTTTTCAACAGATATAAAAATATATTCTTTAGGAAAGATACTATTTTTAAAACAAAAAAGAATGGAAAGGTCGAAGGGAAAAAAAGGGACTAAAAAGCAAAGTGGAACTTTCAGTGCAAAAAGCAAAAGTTGACTAGAAATAGAAAGATTAGAAAAACAGAGGGTGAAGTATAACGGAGGGGGAAGTATAAGGGAACGAAAGTATAACGGAAGGGGATGTATAAGGGAGGGAAAGTATAACGGAGAATTTTCCAAGTTCGTTTTTCGAAAAACTTTCGGGGTTTTCCTTTTTTTTTTTCAAAATTTTTAAGTTTTTTTTTCGAAAATTTTTTAAGTTTTTTTTCGAAAAATTTTCCGGGTTTTCCTTTTTTTTCCGAAAATTTTTTAAGTTTTTTTTGGAAAAATTTTTTAAGTTTTTTTTCGAAAATTTTCTAGTGTCAAGGTAGAAATAATGGCCTAGGGATGTGCCTCTCGTAAAGGGTAAAAGTACGAAATTTCTCCCTACAAAAAAAAAAATTAATATATAAAAAGTGGCAATTTTATATACCAATAATTCTTAAAAAAATATAAGGAGTAATTGGTGAAAATTTGGTGAAAATCCGGAAACTTCCGGAATTGGACGACTGAATATGACGTCCAAATCCTTCTGCGCATGCTCCGGAAGTTTCACACCAGTTTCAAACTGCGGTTGGAACAAAGGTAATATCCTTTAAACACTAGGAAGACCTTTAGAGTTGAATTTCCATGAATTTTAACACAAAATCAGTTCAATTTAGAACCTTTTTGGATTAAAAACTTTCAACAGGAAGTCTGGATTTTAAGGTTTTTGAACGAAATTTTTAAAGACTTTTTACGTCGAATTTGAGCTAAAACTTCGCAAAAATGGAGAACCAATCGAAAAATTCCGAAAAAAACTGTCCAAAACTTGAAAAAGAAGAAGAAAATGAAATTACCTGCGGAGGTATCAACAATCAGAATCCAGTTCCTAGACGATGACTCACCTAAAAGAACAAAAAAAATTAAACATTAGAAAAAATAAATAAATAAAGAAAGAGAGAGAGAAATTATTTCCCTTTTTGCCCAGAATTGCTGGTTAGGGATTTAAATTTTAGAATATAAAATTCCCTAAAACATAATTTAATAACCGTAGTTTGAAATTTCTGGAGCATGCACAGGAGGATTGTCAAATTTGACGTCATATGACTTCAGATTTGACGGAAAAACGATTCGAACGACGTCTAATGTGACGTCCAAATCCAAGATTTCAAACCAGTTGATGCGGTTAGAACAAAGCTATTCTGTTAATTTTTAACATTTTTCCCCCCTTCAGTCGAATTTGACGTCCAAATTCTTCTGCGCATGTTCCAGCAGTTTCAAACTGTGGTTGGAACAATATAATTTTGTGCAAGATAGTGGAAGATTCTGTCGCGACAATTTATTGACTGACGTTACAACCTGATTTGTGACGTCACAGATGGCGTCAATTGCTTTAACTTTAAACAGTTAAAAGGAATTTTGAAGAAGTTATTTATCAATAATTTATTTATTTTCTCCAGGTAAAAATAATAAAAAGATCACGCAATTGCGATTCTACGCCGGGGGAGGGATATTTGCACAAGGTCGACCAAAGGGTCTCTATGTGTCAGTGTGTCAATGTCGGCTGGGGAGTACCTCCCGCGGGGGGAGAAAAAAGGAGGTCAGTGGGCCAAAGCTTCTTATCTCAAAACACTCCGCTCTTATAATCAGAAGGCCTTCGCGAATTTATAATCGATTTTCGCCGAAAATAGAGCCGGCGAAGGGGGAGCGCGCGAAGGGTAAGGCGGGAGGTGGCTTCCATTCTGCAAACATTGTGGGTTTTTAAAAAATTAATGTATTAGGTGTACAAAATGAAACTCAGCCACAGGGTAAATTTGAATTTTGTAGATTTTAGCCGAGTTTCATTTTGTACACCTAATAGTTCATTTTTTCAAAATTTTGAACATTTTAGGCGTTAAAGTCCATCAAAAGTTGACCTTCTCCGTGTAAGAAGGTTATTGAAGTATAACCATTAAGAAGGTTAATATTTAAAGGCTTCTAAATCGTAAACCGTTACAGATATTGAAAAAATGCACTAAATAAAATCTGTTGGAAATTTGATTCTCTTTAATTTTTATTCTATTCATTTTTTCTCTAGGACGCACCGTTTTCAAGATAAATTTATTTAAAAAAAAATTATTTTCCGAAAATGGTGCATCCTAGAAAAAAATAATTAAGTACAAATTTATAGAGAATTAAATTTCCTAAAATTTTATTTTAGCCGAGTTTCATTTTGTACACCTAATAAAAAAAAATAATTTTTTTACACCAAAAATTCGTACAAAGTATAAGGAGAACTCGGCTAACTAACTCGGTTAAAATCTACAAAATTCAAATTTACCCTGTGGCTGAGTTTCATTTTGTACACTTAATAAATAAAAATTGTAAGAAATTTAATTTTCTATAAATTTGTACTTAATTATTAACTTCCTTAAAGTTTTTTTCTAGGATGCACCATTTTCGGAAAATAATTTTTTTTAAATAAATTTATCTTGAAAACAGTGCGTCTTAGAGAAAAAATGAATAGAATAAAAATTAAAGAGAATTAAATTTCCAACAGATTTTATTTAGTGCATTTTTTCAATATCTGTAACGGTTTACGATTGACAAGCCTTTAAAATTAACCTTCTTAATGGTTAACTTCAATAACCTTCTTACACGGAGAAGGTCAACTTTTGATGGACTTTAACGCCTAAAATGTTTAAAATTTTGAAAAAATGAACTACTAGGTGTACAAAATGAAACTCGGCTAAAATCTACAAAATTTAAATTTTCCCTGTGGCTGAGTTTCATTTTGTACACCTAATATTTTAACAAATAA
Organism: Orius insidiosus; assembly: GCA_014119065.1. Lineage (NCBI taxonomy): Eukaryota > Metazoa > Arthropoda > Insecta > Hemiptera > Anthocoridae > Orius > Orius insidiosus. The sequence continues at coordinate 36,229 of JACGAQ010001862.1, read as the reverse complement.
TTGCATTTTTTTTCTAGAAGCGCAGGCGAAAATGAAATAAATTATAATGTTTTTTCTATTCCTTCGGAAATTTAATTTTACATTATTTTTTCCCCCGATGGCGAACGACATTGACACACTGACACATAGACCTGGCTCTGTTAGGGCCCCTCTTGTCCTTGTACAATTATTTTATGTCGGATTGCGTGTTTAATACTTTATGACCTCAATTTTATAATTAAAATTCAATCTGCGATGTTAATTGTGTGACATTTGATGGAAAGGGTAACATGGCCAAGCTCAATTTTTGAGGTTTAGAACCCCCCCAAAAATTTCGCTGAAAACTTTTGAAAATTGAGTAAGGTCATGTTGTTCAAAATATTTTTAAACTTAAAAAAAAAATTATTTTGATCTCGAGGAGATTGAAAGCCGCGGTTTAAGAATTACCTACGGTTCTGGGGCCACCTTGACCCCTTTTCCACCGTGAATCATTCGGGATTTTTTATGTGCAAAAGCGTGAAACTTTTTTTTTACCCAACATTTTGCAAACAAAAAAAATTTTTTTATAAATAAAATTAATTATTCAATTACTTCCAACGTTTTATTTTAAATTTTACTCAAAAGAAAACAGGTGTAAATGTTAAGTTTGAAAATAACTGGTACAAGGACTTTTATAATCTAAAAAGCAAAACGACTTTTCCTTAAATTATAGGTTAAAGCTAAGCAAATTTATTGTATATTTAATTTAAGGAAAATATGATTCTAATTTTTAAGGGGTAAAGTTGACAATTTTTTTTCAACTGTAGGCTATGTTTCCTACACGGAAAGATTCTTTTGAAAAATTTTAAATTTTCCAACCACAGTTTGAAACTGGTTTGAAACTCCTGGAGTATGCGTACGCACGTTAAAGACGTCATTCAAACCGTTTTCCGTCAAATCTGAAGTCACCTGACGTCAAATTTGACGTACGGATGCTTCTGCGCAAGCTCCAGGAGTTCCAAACCTCCAATTTTTTTTTTTTCAACTGTGTTTCATACATGGAAAGATTCTTTTGAAAAAATTTTAAATTTTCCAATCGCAGTTTGAAACTTCTGGAGTATGCGTAGGAGGAATAGGACGTCAAAGACGTCGTTCAAACCGTTTTCCGTCAAATCTGAAGTCACCTGACGTCAAATTTGACGTACGGATGCTTCTGCGCAAGCTCCAGGAGTTCCAAACCTCCAATTTTTTTTCAACTGTAGGCTGTGTTTCATACACAAAAGATTCTTTTGAAAAAATTTTAAATTTTCCAACCGCAGTTTGAAACAGGTTTAAAACTCCTGGAGTATGCGTACGTAGGACGTCAAAGACGTCATTCAAACCGTTTTCCGTCAAATCTGAAGTCACCTAACGTCAAATTTGACGTACGGATGCTTCTGCGCAAGCTCCAGGAGTTCCAAACCTCCAATTTTTTTTCAACTGTAGGCTGTGTTTCATACACAAAAAGATTCTTTTGAAAAAATTTTAAATTTTCCAACCGCAGTTTGAAACAGGTTTAAAACTCCTGGAGTATGCGTACGTAGGACGTCAAAGACGTCATTCAAACCGTTTTCCGTCAAATCTGAAGTCACCTAACGTCAAATTTGACGTACGGATGCTTCTGCGCAAGCTCCAGGAGTTCCAAACCTCCAATTTTTTTTTCAACTGTAGGCTGTGTTTCATACACGGAAAGATTCTTTTAAAAATTTTAAATTTTCTAATCGCAGTTTGAAACTTCTGGAGTATGCGTAGGAGGATTAGGACGTCAAAGACGACGTTCAAAACGTTTTCCGTCAAATCTGAAGTCACCTAACGTCAAATTTGACGTACGGATGCTTCTGCGCAAGCTCCAGGAGTTCCAAACCTACAATTTTTTTTTCAACTGTAGGCTGTGTTTCATACACGGAAAGATTCTTTTGAAAAAATTTTAAATTTTCCAATCGCAGTTTGAAACTCCTGGAGTATGCGTACGTAGAACGTCAAAGACGTCATTCAAACCGTTTTCCGTCAAATCTTAAGTCACCTAACGTCAAATTTGACGTACGGATGCTTCTGCGCAAGCTCCAGGAGTTCCAAACCTCCAATTTTTTTTCAGCTGTAGGCTGTGTTTCATACACGGAAAGATTCTTTTGAAAAAATTGTTAATTTTCCAACCGCAGTTTGAAACTGGTTTGAAACTCCTGGAGTATGCGTAGGAGGATTAGGACGTCAAAGACGACGTTCAAAACGTTTTCCGTCAAATCTGAAGTCACCTGACGTCAAATTTGACGTACGGATGCTTCTGCGCAAGCTCCAGGAGTTCCAAACCTCCAATTTTTTTTCAACTGTAGGCTGTGTTTTATACACGGAAAGATTCTTTTGAAAACATTTTAAATTTTCCAATCGCAGTTTGAAAGTGGTTTGAAACTCCTGGAGTATGCGTAGGAGAGGACGTCAAATTTGACGTGCGGATGCTTCTGCGCAAGCTCCAGGAGTTCCAAACCTCCAAACTGCGTTTGGGCCAAAGCTAGTATCTCTCGAAGCTAGTAGAGCACGCTAAACGCAATACGCCTTGAAATTGAGGGGTCCTGGGTTCTAATCGTAGTTCGAGGGATTTTTTTTTTCCATAATAAAAATTTTTTCAACGAACACTCAGCCACGAAAAAGAGAAAACAATTATCAAAAATAATTTTGGGATATTCCATTAAAGTGAATTGACAGTAAAATTGGGGGAAATTAATCGTTGAAATTTTTAGTTCGGCGGGAGCGTTCAGAGATGGTGCCACGATGTCGATTTTTCCCTCCGCAAAAAAAAGAACTTATTGCGCAATATCGTTCCCCACCGCTGAAATATACAATCGAAAAACCTTAAAAGCGAGAGCGGGTATTAATTCAATTTACGATAAAAATAGACGTTGAGAAAATTTTTTTTTTTTTTTTTTTTGAAGAAGCGAGTTCATGGCCTGACTTGATGTTCTGCTCAGCCTAGCATGCTTCTTCTAATCACCCATTGTTCTTCTTCGGTAATTGCTATACACGTAGTATTTTTTATGCATTTAAAAAAGTGCATCTGTATTTCTCCGAAAACTTAAAAATCCAACCCACAAAATATATTAAAAATTTTTTTGATGGGGAAAAAATGATAAAACTTAACTACTAGCTTGGTTCCGCAGTTTGAAAATCCTTGGGCATGCGCACAAGGATTTGGACGTCATATTAGACGTCGTTTGAATCGTTTGTCCTTAAAATCTGAAGGCATCTGACGTCAAATTTGACGTCCAAATTATTCTGCGCGTGCTCCAGGAGTTTCAAATCAGTTTCGGTTGGAACAAAGCTAATATAAGCCCTAAAATAATTTTTCTCTTTCGATAGTATGACCTTTAAAAAGAGCTAGAACCAAAATAAAATCTCGCTTGTATTTTTAGAAAAGGGAACTTGACATTTTATTTCGGGACGAGTAAAATTTAGGAAAAAAGAAATTGAGGGAGGAAAAATCAATGGAGGAAGGAAAAATAGGCCAGGACAAGAGAAATCTCACCCCGGGGGGGGGGGGGGTGCTGTAGGGTAAGGGCAAGCGCTGTAAGGGTAGGTCGATGCCTAAAACTGGGTCAGACTCGCAGGTCGGGAATTCGCCTGGATCCCCCTAACGCATTTTTTCTCAACCCTCGCATAAATAAAGTTTATTAAATTAAATAAAAAACATCCTGGAGGAGAACAACAATTTAAAAAAATGCCTAGCCAGGCGTAAACAATCCAAATTTCTCCCTACTTTAAAAAATCTTTTGAAGAAATTTAGTCTATTCTATGTAATGGAGTACGTAATGAGTGTACAATGTGGAGTCTCATTATTTTTAAATATTTAGAAGGCACAGGATTCTGAATCGTTTTTCAACGATTAAGAAGGCACTCAAGTCCTAAGATTCGACGATTTAGAAAGCGGTGGAATCTCAATATTCTAGTAGTTCATTTTTTCAAAATTTTGAACATTTAAGTCCATCAAAAGTTGACCTTCACCGTGTAAGAAGGTTATTGAAGTATAACCATTAAGAAGGTTAGTCTATAAAGGCTTGTAAATCGTAAACCGTTACAGATATTGAAAAAATGCACTAAATAAAATCTGTTGGAAATTTAATTCTCTTTAATTTTTATTCTATTCATTTTTTCTCTAGGACGCACTGTTTTCAAGATAAATTTATTTTAAAAAAAATTATTTTCCGAAAATGGTGCATTCTAGAAAAAAAAGTAATTAAGTACAAAATAGAGAATTAAATTTCCTACAATTTTTATTTATTTGGGGTACAAAATGAAACAGCCACAGGGTAAATTTGAATTTTGTAGATTTTAGCCGAGTTTTATTTTGTACACCTAATATTTAGAAGGCACGGTTCGAAAATGAGTATTATTTAACATGCCCCGAAAATCTCCTTTCCTTAACAAAAAGGGTACCTTGAACATCCATTTTTTTGTTCCTTAAGACTTTTTAAGTAAAATCAAGGATTGGCGTCAGCCTAAGCGAGCCCTCCCTTCGAGGATTCCTTAAGTTTCCTCACTAATCACCTTGAAAAAGGGAAATCAGAATTTTTATTTGAAGGAACAGATCACTTTCAGGGAAGTTTCATAAAAACGAAGGATTATGAAGGAAATCTTAAGAAAAGAGATCCTAAAGTTCATAAATACAGAACATAAATTAGGATTCCGATCAAACTTAGTTATAAAAGGCTAAAATTTTACGCACCTTGTTTAAAATGGGAGATGAAAAGCTTCCGGAGCTTGTTTGGACAGGTCTGTGGTGGCACAGGAGGGTGGGGATGAATACAATGTTGCCAATCTATCAAGAAGCCGAAAAAAGTGGTAATAAATCGATAAATTACGAATTAAAATTTTTAGAAATCGATATTTAGTTAATTAAAAAGAAGTTAATAATTAGCGTTTTTTAATGTCATCTATAATAGCTATTTAGAAGGCAGTGAATGTGAAGAGTTCATGATGAATTCATGTTGCTAAAGGGGTGTTCAAGGTATCCTTTTAGGTAAGGAGTTTTAAGTATCGTTTAAAAATATGGGACTAAAGGTAAAATCCAGAAATGGAGGGTAATATTAGGTGTGCAAAATAAAACTCGGCCACAGGGTAAATTTGAATTTTGTAGATTTTAGCCGAGTTTCAGTACACCTAGTAGTTCATTTTTTCAAAATTTTAAATATTTTAGGCGTTAAAGTCCATTAAAAGTTGACCCTCTCCGTGTAAGAAGGTTATTGAAGTATAAACATTAAGAAGGTTAATTTTTAAAGGCTTGTAAATCGTAAACCGTTACAGATAATGAAAAAATGCGCTAAATAAAATCTGTTGGAAATTTAATTCTCTTTAATTTTTGTTCTATTCATTTTTCTCTAGGACGCACGGTTTTCAAGATAAATTTATTTTTAAAAAATTATTTTCCGAAAATGGTGCATCCTGGAAAAAAATAAATAAGTACAAATTTATAGAGAATTAAATTTCCTACAATTTTTATTTATTAGGTGTACAAAATGAAACTCAGCCACAGGGTAAATTTGAATTTTGTAGATTTTAGCCGAGTTTCATTTTGTACACCTAATACAATGGCTTTGTTATAAGGAAATTAAAATTATACACAGCCAGGGCCTATTCATTTTGCAAAAGCACATTTTACTGATTATTTTTAAAATTTCCCTTTTTATCGTAAAATGAGTGAACACACTGGGAGAAGTAACTTTTTTTACCAAGATATTTTCCCGTTGATGGTTGTTTATTAAAATTTTTCGAACAATAAAATACGTTAGATAAGAGATTTCTACATATCGAGCACTTTAGAACGTAATTATTATGGTAAACATCTAAAAATAAAAATGGGAAAAATACAGGTCAGTGGCGCACTAGGAGCAATGTCGGAATTGGGGAGGGGGGGCGAAGCTAAATATTGCAAAATCGAAATGGCTGCCAGTCACGTCACTATCCCCGCCAAATAAACTCCTTCAGCGATATTTCTTCGTTTTTTTTTTTCTTTTTGCCCGCCCAACATCCCAATACGGACCCCTCCCATGAGAAAAAAATTCAAATTCTTTTTTTCTTTTTGAAATTTTAAAAATAATAATGATAGCTTCGTTCCAAACGCAGTTTGAAACTGGTTTGAAACATCTGGAGCATGCGCAGAAGGATTTGGACGTCAAATTTGACTTCAAATCGATTGTCCGTCAAATCTGAAGTCATATGACGTCAAATTAGACTCCATCTGCGCATGCTCCAGATGTTTCAGACCAGTTTCTGCGGTTGGAACAAAATGTCACCTGACTACTGGATACTCCCCTATTAAAGAATAATAGGTACTAAATAGGTCATTGGCCATCGTCATGTGAAAAATTGGTTTTGTTTTTATTATAATTTTTTTTTTCTTTCCTTGTCATGAGTTGCTAAAATATTAAAAACCTGGTAACCCAGATTAAAAGAGATAAGATAAAATAAAAATTGTTAGGGTCATATATGATTTTTAACAATGTATTTTTCGAAATTGAAAAAGATTTTCAAAAATTCAATTTTTTTACGAAAAAAAAAAATGCTTTACAGTGAGATTAAACCTTCAGGAGGTGAAAAAAATAGTGCCAAAAAAGGCCGTTTTTTTGTGTTCTATCATTTAGGCGAAATATTTAAATTTTTAGGGGGTAGAAGAGGGTCTTTTTAGAATCCGAACTTAACGGGTTTTTAATTCATTTTGACCCTGAATTTTGAAAAGCTTTCGCGTACGGGAGAAAAAAAAGGAGATGCAAGGTTTCTAGGCCATCGCCTTCGGGGGCCGACGTAATAGCGGACTTCCCGCCCTCCCCGCCTTATATAACGTCGGGGTGCAACGGGAACTTTTCCTTTCTCCGGCAATGTCATCCGCGAAAGTGGCGAAAAAATATTCGTCTATTAATTTCATAGGTGGGGAATTTTTCAATGTCGCAGGATTTTTTTAAACTAAGTTTAAAGCTTTTAAAATTATTATTGAAGGGAAATCATTTTATGAATTCCATCTACGCTTCTTCGCATATCTGGAAGATAAGACTGGAAGGGTTCTCAATAAAAATGGCCCTATTCATTATTTATTATATAAAAATAAAATAAAAATATAAAAAACCGTCTAAAGAGGGTATAACAAAAGAGGAAGTTAAAATTTTGTTAAGGGTTGAAAGTAAGTTTTCTGAACGCCTCCGGAGACTGCAAATTATAACCGAACCACGACATAAAAAAAAAGTCAGCTGGGCGAAAAGGAATTAAAGACTTTTTAAGTTCAGGGGAGAGTGAAAGTCATCCTCCGCGAATGGGGCCCTTGAAGGGCGAAGAATTTAGAGGGTTTTCTGGAGAGTGAAAGTCATCCTCCGCAATTGGGGCCCTTGAAGGACGAGAAATTTCGAGGGTTTTCAAGAGTCTGGAGAGTGAAAGCCATCCACCGCAAACGGGGCCCTTGAAGGACGAAGAATTTAGAGGATTTTCTGGAGGGAGAAAGTCATCCTCGGTGACTGGGGCTCTTTTGGAGGGCGTAGTTTGAGGGTATTCTAGAGAGTGAAAGTCATCCTCCACATTTGGGGCCCTGGAAGGGCGAAGAATTTAGAGGGTTTTCTGGAGAGTGAGAGTCATCCTCCGCGATTGGGGCTCTTTTGGAGGGCGAAGTTTGAGGGTTATCTGGAGAGTGAATGTCATCCTCCGTAATTGGGGCTCTTGAAGGGCGAGAAATTTTGAGGTTTTCAAGCCTCTGGAGAGTGAAAGTCATCCTCCGCAATTGGGGCTCTTGAAGGGTGAAGAATTTAGAGGGTTTTCTAGAGAGTGAAAGTCATCCTCCGCGATTGGGGCTCTTTTGGAGGGCGAAGTTTGAGGGTTATCTGGAGAGTGAATGTCATCCTCCGCGATTGGGGCTCTTTTGGAGGGCGAAGTTTGAGGGTTATCTGGAGAGTGAATGTCATCCTCCGTAATTGGGGCTCTTGAAGGGCGAGAAATTTTGAAGTTTTCAAGCCTCTGGAGAGTGAAAGTCATCCTCCGCAATTGGGGCTCTTGAAGGGTGAAGAATTTAGAGGGTTTTCTAGAGAGTGAAAGTCATCCTCCGCGATTGGGGCTCTTTTGGAGGGCGAAGTTTGAGGGTTATCTGGAGAGTGAATGTCATCCTCCGCGATTGGGGCTCTTTTGGAGGGCGAAGTTTGAGGGTTATCTGGAGAGTGAATGTCATCCTCCGTAATTGGGGCTCTTGAAGGGCGAGAAATTTTGAAGTTTTCAAGCCTCTGGAGAGTGAAAGTCATCCTCCGCAATTGGGGCTCTTGAAGGGTGAAGAATTTAGAGGGTTTTCTAGAGAGTGAAAGTCATCCTACGCAATTGGGGCCCTTGAAGGACGAAGAATATAGAGGGTTTTCAAGCCTCTGGAGAGTGAAAATCATCCTCCGCGAACGGGGCCCTTGAAGGGCGAAGAATTTAGAGGGTTTTCTGGAGAGTGAGAGTCATCCTCCGCGAATGGGGCCCTTGAAGGACGAAGAATATAGAGGGTTTTCAAGCCTCTGGAGAGTGAAAATCATCCTCCGCGAATGGGGCCCTTGAAGGGCGAAGAATTTAGAGGGTTTTCTGGAGAGTGAGAGTAATCCTCCGCGAATGGGGTCCTTGAAGGGCGAAGAATTTAGAGGGTTTTCTGGAGAGTGAAAGTCATCCTCCGCGATTTGGACCCTTGAAGGACGAGAAATTTTGGGGTTTTCAAGCCTCTGGAGAGGGAAAGTTATCCTCCGCGATTGGGGCTCTTTTGGAGGGCGAAGTTTGAGGGTTTTCTGGAGAGTGAAAGTCATCCTCCGCATTTGGAGCCCTAGAAGGACGAAGAATTTGGAGGGTTTTATAGCCTCTGGAGAGTGAAAGTCATCCTCCACGAATGGGGCCCTTGAAGGACGAAGAATTTTGAGGGTTTTCAATCCTCTGGAGAGTGAAAGTCATCCTCCGCGATTGGGGCTCTTTTGGAGGGCGAAGTTTGAGAGTTTTCTGGAGAGTGAAAGTCATCCTCCGCAATTGGGGCCCTTGAAGGACGAGAAATTTTGAGGTTTTCAAGCCTCTGGAGAGTGAAAGTCATCCTCCGCAATTTGGGCCCTTGAAGGACGAAGAATTTTGAGGGTTTTCTGAGAGTGAAAGTCATCCTCCGCAATCGGAGCCCTTGAAGGAAAAATAATTTAGAGGGTTTTCAAGCCTCTGGAGAGTGAAAGTCATCCTCCGCGATTGTGGCTCTTCGTAGCCAAAGAATTTTGAGGATTTTTATGGCTCTACAAAGTGAAAATTAGACCCAAAATCTATTATCATATAAATTAAATGTGGAGGTTATTATGCTCTACAGGACGTTCTTTGCTTTTAGAGTAGACTGAACATCAGATCCGAAATGACGCCAGAAATCGTCAACCACCAATAAATCTTTTTTATTAATCAGTTTATCTGTAACCTTTGAGATAGTCAAAATACTGCAAAAATCAATTTTTCATTATTCATTTTGCTATTACACCAATGCTGCACGGGGCTTAAAAACCCAAATTATCTTGGTTTTCCTTTTTTAAAACCTAGTAACTTTTATAAATAAGTCAAAATGAGTTAATTTCGCTTATATTTTAAATTTCGGAAAGAAATAAAATGTGGGTTCACGGAGAGCACTCGGAACCGGTTTTTTCGCTGGGTGAATCTGGAGAAACAAAGAAAAACGTGGCTTTTATAATGAAAATGAATAAACACTATCAGGCACCTGTTTTTAAATAGGGGAAGGTGAGCATTGTGTCTACCTGACCCGACCACCTGTTGTTTGAGGGGGGAACAATTTTAAGAAAAAAAATTTTTTTTTACCTGTTGCGTTATTGTCGTAATTCAAATTTTGTATGTTTTCGCTTTCGCTTTCGTCGACCGGCTCGATTTCGAGGTCGGTTTCCGGCCGGGCCGAGCTGCTCGGGAGATTTATTGAAATCTCTTCGTCGCCCATTTTTAAAAAAAAAAGGAAAAAGTTAAAAAACCGAGTTTATTTCAAGTTCAAGAAGGTTCAAGGAACGGAGGGAAAAAGAAGAGGGGAAAATTTAAAGGGGGACTAAAGAAAAAAAAATCGAATTTTCACAAAAAGTAGGTCTCTAGGCCAGTTTTCGACCCAGTGGGGGTTGTTATGGTGAATTCGTCGCGACGAAGGGGGAAGAGGGCGCCCGATCCGAAAAAACTCACGTTTTCTTCATTTTCGACCCCCGAAAACCGTAACTTGGAAAAACTCAAAAAGACCCGAAAAAACTTAAAATAAACGTTTTCAAAATAAAAAAAAATACTTGGAAAAACCGAAGGAGCCGGATTGGGGCGGAGAGACGGAGAAACAGGTTATTAAAACCTTAAAAACATGGCCACACAAAACACGCTCTTCTTATCAATTTAGTTCGAATAAAATCTCAAAAAACAGTCCTCAAACCCATAAAAAATAAGTTCAAAATTTATGTTTTAAATTTTAAAACGATAAAAAGTCCAAAAAACTTAAAATTAATCAATTTAGAAAAATAGACCTCAATTTGACTTTTACAAAATGGCTGCGGTTCGCGGGGGAAGAAAAAAAAAGGAGCGACCGCCATCTCTTAGGCGACAGAAGAACTTCAGCGATCCTTAAGTTGTCCAACCTGATTTAAAACCTACAAGAACAAAATTATGAAATTATATCGTCGTTTTCATTATTTAAGTTATCTTAATAAAGAATTCCCTACAAATTTAAAAGGGAAAAGTAAAAGCTCTCAAGAATGGCTGACAAGACAATTGAAAGACCCCTACGTGGAAAAAGCCAGATTTGAAAATTACAGGTTTTTTTTTTTGTTAAAATGCTCAAAAAAGTCTTAACATTGGTTTTAGATGTCGAAGTGCGTTTAAATTGATTGAAATTGATGATAGATTTAAGATTTTCTCACCTGGGGATGTTGTCGTCGATTGTGGTGCCGCACCTGGAAGCTGGACTCAAGTCGCTGTCAAAAAGACAAATGCCGATTCTAAAAGTAAATTTTAAAGCTCTCAAAATGTGTGGCGAACCCTACTTATACATGTTAAATGTTTTTAGGGTGAAAAACCCTAAAAATCCTGTCAAAATGGGGTTACTTTGTCGAAAAACCGACGGAAACTTGTTAAAATGGCGTTTTTTGGGTTCGCCACATTTTGGAAAGTGTAAATAATTTTGTTTTTCAGTCCGGAATGTTGCGAAGGGAACCGTGATTGGTCTAGATCGAAATTCGATATTTCCTATCGAAGGCGCCATCTTGCTCGGCCAGTGTGATTTCACCGATGAGAAATCGAGAATTGCTCTCAAAGAAGCCTTAAACGGTAAAACCGCCAAAGTCGTCATGAGCGATATGGCTCCCAATGCCACCGGCGTGCGAACAATGGATCATGACGCCATCGTTAATCTTGTTTACCTATTTATACGGTAAAAAAAATTTTTTTTTCATTCTTAATATTTTTTTTTTAGATTCGCTCTTGATATAAATTCAATTGGCGGGACACACTGGCGAAACTTTTTGAAGGAGGGACCTGTCAGAAAATAGAAAAAGACCTTTTAAAATTCTACAATCAAGTTAAATGGGTGAAGCCTCGCTCCAGCAGATCGGACTCTTCTGAAATATTTATATTATGTCGAGGCTATAAAGGAATTGAATAAAAACTGTGATTAAAGCGGTATTTATTTACCACAAAAAAAAAAGAAATAATAAAAAATTTAAAAAAAATGGCTAATGCAAAACGTGGGCTAGGGGTTCCGCTCGGAGTGTACTTAAGTCAAGCCTGGCGTCGATGGCGTCGTCCATTTCGCCGACGACTGCGACGTTGTCGCCGCGGATGATGTGTAAACCTAAAACGACCTGTTCGACCCCTTGCGTCGTACTGTAACTCTTTCGTGGCTGTCGTCTAAAATTATATTTATCGTCTGATCAAAACCTTTGAGTGTACCCTAAAAATGATAAGTCCAATAAGCGCGTTTTAAATTACATCACACACAAGGAATACCAACATTACAAGTGTAACAACTAAAAACCGTAGGGCGAATTCATAATTATGAGACCATCCACAGACAATCTCAGTTAAAATTACTAATCGACAATCACCGTGTTAGTCCATATTTATGAATACGCCCAACTCTCTTTACACCATTGGGCGTATTCATATTATATTCATAATTATGAGTCCATCTACAGACAACCTCGGTTAAAATCACTAATCGACGATCACCATGTTAGTCCATATTTATGAATACGCCCAACTCTCCTTACATCATTGGGGTATTCATATTATATTCATAATTATGAGACCATCTACAGACAACCTCGGTTAAAATCACTAATCGACGACTGTGTTAGTCCATATTTATGAATACGCCCAACTCTCCTTACATCATTGGGGGTATTCATATTATATTCATAATTATGATACCATCCACAGACAACCTCGGTTAAAATCACTAATCGATGACTGTGTTAGTCCATATTTATGAATACGCCCAACTCTCCTTACATCATTGGGGGTATTCATATTATATTCATAATTATGATACCATCCACAGACAACCTCGGTTAAAATCACTAATCGATGACTGTGTTAGTCCATATTTATGAATACGCCCAACTCTCCTTACATCATTGGGGTATTCATATTATATTCATAATTATGAGACCATTACAGACAACCTCGGTTAAAATCACTAATCGACATCACCGTGTTAGTCCATATTTATGAATACGCCCAACTCTCCTTACACATTGGGCGTATTCATATTATATTCATAATTATGAGACCATCCACAGACAACCTCGGTTAAAATCACTAATCGACGATCACCGTGTTAGTCCATATTTATGAATACGCCCAACTCTCCTTACACCATTGGGTGTATTCATATTATATTCATAATTATGAGACCATCTACAGACAACCTCGGTTAAAATCACTAATCGACGATCACCGTGTTAGTCCATATTTATGAATACGCCCAACTCTCTTACACCATTGGGTGTATTCATATTATATTCATAATTATGAGACCATCTACAGACAACCTCGGTTAAAATCACTAATCGACGACTGTGTTAGTCCATATTTATGAATACGCCCAACTCTCCTTACACCATTGGGGTATTCATATTATATTCATAATTATGAGACCATCTACAGACAACCTCGGTTAAAATCACTAATCGACGATCACCGTGTTAGTCCATATTTATGAATACGCCCAACTCTCCTTACATCATTGGGGTATTCATATTATATTCATAATTATGAGACCATCTACAGACAACCTCGGTTAAAATCACTAATCGACGATCACCGTGTTAGTCCATATTTATGAATACGCCCAACTCTCCTTACATCATTGGGCGTATTCATATTATATTCATAATTATGAGACCATCTACAGACAACCTCGGTTAAAATCACTAATCGACAATCACCGTGTTAGTCCATATTTATGAATACGCCCAACTCTCCTTACATCATTGGGGTATTCATATTATATTCATAATTATGAGACCATCTACAGACAACCTCGGTTAAAATCACTAATCGACGATCACCGTGTTAGTCCATATTTATGAATACGCCCAACTCTTCTTACACCATTGGGCGTATTCATATTATATTCATAATTATGAGACCATCTACAGACAACCTCGGTTAAAATCACTAATCGACAATCACCGTGTTAGTCCATATTTATGAATACGCCCAACTCTCCTTACATCATTGGGTGTATTCATATTATATTCATAATTATGAGACCATCTACAGACAACCTCGGTTAACTTCACTAATCGACGATCACCGTGTTAGTCCATATTATGAATACGCCCAACTCTCCTTACACCATTGGGCATATTCATATTATATTCATAATTATGAGACCATCCACAGACAACCTCGGTTAAAATCACTAATCGACAATCACCGTGTTAGTCCATATTTATAAATACGCCCAACTCTCCTTACACCATTGGGCGTATTCATATTATATTCATAATTATGAGACCATCCACAGACACAGACAACCTCGTGTTAGTCCATATTTATGAATAAACTCCTTACACCATTGGGTGTATTCATATTATATTCATAATTATAAGACCATCTACAGACAACCTCGGTTAAAATCACTAATCGACGATCACCGTATTAGTCCATATTTATGAATACTCAACTCAAAACTTACCACAAAATTCCTTCCATCAGATGTCACAACGGACACAGTGTCTACAAAAAAAATGTTAAGAAAAAAAATTGAACGACAAGTCAAAAATCTCAAATTTTAAAAAGGATACGGTTCACATAGCTTCTAATCCAGAGGCCATTTTCGGGCCGCTTTATTCAAATTTAAGGATAAACAAAAAAGAAAGAAGAAAAAAAATGTAGAAATGCCGGTAGATTTGATATCGTTGTGATCGTTTGTTTACTTCGTTCTGAGTAGGTTATAATTTAGGGGTTACGTTAGGTTGGCAAACCTGATCCTTCATAACTGTAGAAGTCACTGTTCATAATTTTTTTTCTTTCAGTTTCTTACGTTTTTAAATAAAAGCTCTTTTTTTTTCGTTTCGTTTGGAGTTTTTTGTGGTTTCTTGTTTACACTTTACTTCTTTTTAGTAGGTTACGATTTTGAGGTTTGCATTAGGTTGGCAACCTTGATTCTTTTATAACGTGTAGAAGTTACTGTTTATAATTTAATTTTTGTCTTTTTAATTTCTTACGTTTTCTAATAAAAGCTCCTTTTCTTTTTTTTCGTTATGTTTTGTTTGGAGTTTTAGTGGTTTTTACTAAAAAGTGTGAAATGCGGAAATAAGCGAGATAAAAGATGAACCTGGGGACGAAATAGAGATAAAAGAGGAGTCTATAGATGTTAAGAATGAGATAAAAGAGGAAAAGGAGATTGATGACGTCTATGGTAATTTTGTAGTTTACGAACCGTCAGCGACAAATGGCCGATATGCTTGTCGAGAATGTAAATTTAGAGCGGCCAAGCCGAGTATACTGAAGCGACATATTAGAAAGCACACAGGAGAAAAGCCATATACGTGCGATATATGCAATTATGGTTCTGCGGAAAAAAGTAATTTAAGGCACATATGATACGGCATAGCGGGGAAAGGCCATATCGTGCGAATACTGTTCCGATCGTTTAAACAGCTTTCACATTTGAACCAACATCGTCGGTTGCATTTAAACATAAAACCGTTTCGTGCGACTATTGCCCTTATAAGGCGACTCAGGCTTCCCAACTGTCCAAGCACTTATCCGACATACAGGAGAGAAGTCATTCATTTGCCATCTCTGCTCACCGTACTGGAACTAAAGAAGCCCTCAAAAACCACATTTTACGCCACAGCGGAATTAAACCTTTCGCGTGCGACCTATGCGAGTATAAAAGCTCGTTTAATTTCGCCTCAAAGAACACATGAATACTCACAGGCGAAAAACCTTATTCGTGTTCGCTTTGTAACTATCGGACACCGATCGGGCTCCTCGCTTAAAAAGCACACCTTCATTCATCAAAAACCGAACTATAAAAAAAATCAGCCTTTCGCGTTGTCCTCACTGTAATTTCAAAAGTGCTTATCAGAATGTTTAAAACGACACATTAGATTATTACATTCTAAAATAAAAGAGTGATTCATTCAATTTTGCTTTTCTTTACCCGTATCAGCGTTTGTGACTCAGTGTTACCAACCTTCTCTTCTTCGATTTTGTATCTATTGGATGTGCCGCTGCCACCAATCTTCTATATTTTTGTACGTTCCTTACAACTCTTTCCTTAACCAAAAGGATACCTTGAACATCCCTTGCAACGATAAATTCACCATGGGCATTAGACAAAAACTTTGTGCATTACACCGCCTTCTAAATATCTCTTGTACATAACGTTTAAATAACGGTAATTACTAATAATTAAATATGAATAAAAACAAAATCTCGTTTTCTAAAATTTTCGTACAAAACTAATGATTTATTGATAAATTATTACCACTTTTTTCGGATTCTTGGTAAAAAGGGTGGCAATACTGTATTCATCCCCACCCTTTACCACAGACCAGTCCAAACATGCTCGGGAAGCTTTCATCTCTCATTTTACACAAGGTCCGTAAAATTTTAGCCTTTTTTACTAAATCCATCTATAATTGAATCCTAATCTATATTCTGTATTTATAAACTTTAGGATCCCCCATTTTTCAAGGTTTCCTTGATAATCCTTCCTTAACTTCTTTTCACTGAGTGGTGGGGGGGGGGGGGGGGGGTCGGCCAAGAAAATATGCAGTTATAATGAAAATCCTAATCTATTCTGTATTTATAAACTTTAGGATCCCCCATTTTTCAAGGTTTCCTTGATAATCCTTCCTTAACTTCTTTTCACTGGTGGAGGGGGGGGGGGGGGGTCGGCCAAGAAAATATGCAGTTATAATGAAAATCCTAATCTATATTCTGTATTTATAAACTTTAGGATCCCCCATTTTTCAAGGTTTCCTTGATAATCCTTCCTTAACTTCTTTTCACTGAGTGGAGGGGGGGGGGGGGGGGAGTCGGCCAAGAAAATATGCAGTTTTAATGAAAATCCGATGAAAACGAGCAATAATAATGAATCTATAATTGCAAAAAGAAATTATTATTACAAAAAATACATAATAAACCCCATTATCACAAATTGGCCTCTACAAAATGTTTACAAAATATAATGTCATGATTGAATTTAAGCCTTTTGCTTTGCTCTTTCGAGCATCTGGCGGGAAATGATAAGACGTTGAATTTGAGCGGTTCCTTCATAGATCTGATAAATTTTCGCGTCCCTCATTAATTTTTCGACTGGGTAGTCGCTGTTGAAGCCATTTCCGCCAAAAATCTTTTAAAAAAAAGTTAAATGGTTCAAGATTTCTTCTTTTTTTTTACCTGGACAGCATCGGTGGCACATTTGTTGGCGACGTCAGCGGCATAGCATTTGGCGATGGACTTCGTAGCTGTTGCGGCGTCCTTGGTCTACTTCCCACGCAGACCTCATCCAAGCCA
The DNA here is from genome assembly GCA_014119065.1 of Orius insidiosus. Taxonomy (NCBI): domain Eukaryota; kingdom Metazoa; phylum Arthropoda; class Insecta; order Hemiptera; family Anthocoridae; genus Orius; species Orius insidiosus. Next base: position 19,213 of record JACGAQ010001862.1, on the reverse strand, counting down.
AACGGGCCGTTTCCACTCCAACAGCCATATCGGCCAATAAGAAAGAAACAGCCTTTAAAACAATTTTAAAAATGATGAAAATAACGGTCATACTTGATGCATGGCGATTGGTACTCCGAAAGTTTCCTTTCCAAAGAATACTTCAAAGCTTCATCTAAAGCTCTTTGTGCTAAACCGACAGCTCCGGCAGCCACAGGAGGCCTCGTCTTGTCGAAAGTTTCCATCGCGATTTTAAATCCGGCACCTTCACCAATCAAAACGTTTTCTTTAGGAATCCTCACATCTTCAAATGTGATTCCTCTTGTATCTGAGGCTTTTTGACCCATGTTGATTTCCTAAAAATACATTTAAAATCTCAGTGTATCCAACATTAGACGTACTTTTCTTCCAGGAGTCAATCCAGGAGTTTCCCTCTCAACGATAAAGCCAGTAAAAGCTTTGGAAGCTGGCGCTTTTGGGTCTGGGTTGGTCCTCGCCAGCAAGAAATACCTAAAAAAAAAATTGAAAAGTGTTTTGCAGCCGAAAAACAGGAAAAACTCCTGAAAGTTGGGCAAAAATGTATTTTCAGCTGAAAAACAGGCAGACTCCTTAAAATTGGGGGAAGGGGGGTTCGGACAAGGAACTCCTGGAGTGGAAAAAAAACTCCGGAATCCTCCTGACCGAGATGAGAAGGAGGGGAAGAGAAAAACAAAATGGCTCATTTTTTTTTTTCAGCAGAAAAATTGAGCGAACTTTTAAGGGGATATGAGGGTTTTAAGTTGGTTGCTTTGTACATATTTCGTTGTGAGCAACGGTTTTCGGTTTTTCCCTTCTATCTTGAAAACCGTCGCTCAAAACGAAAAAATGTCCTAAGTAAAAGTTGTAGCTACGGAAATTTACTACATAAAATATCTTATTGGTTTTTTCCGTCAGAGCAATACTTTAGGAGATATGGAAGTATTTAAGTTGGTTGCTTGCAAATTTTTCGTTGTTAACAACGGTTTTCGGTTTTTCCCTTCTATCTCGGAAACCGTCGCTCAAAACGAAAAAATGTCAAAGGTAAAAGTCGTAGCTACGGAAATTTCCTACAAAAAAGCCCTCATTGGTTTTTTTGTCAGAGCAATACTAAGGAGATATGAGGGTTCTTAAGTGAGTTGCTTTGCAAATTTTTCGTTGTGAGCAACGGTTTTCGGTTTTTCCCTTCTATCTCGGAAACCGTCGCTCAAAACGAAAAAATGTCATAAGTAAAAGTTGTAGATACAAAGATTTCCTACAAAACTTTTTTATTCATTATTTGCGTAGGAGCAATATTTAAGGAGTTATGAGGTTAAAAGTAATAATCCTACAGAGCCAGTCTGAAAACTTAAAACCTTCATATCTCCTAAAATATTGCTCTGACGGAAAAAACCAATAAATATTTATGTAGTAAATTTTTGTAGCTACAACTTTTACTTAGGACATTTTTTCGTTTTGAGCGACGGTTTCCAAGATAGAAGGGGAAAAACCGAAAACCGTTGCTCACAACGAAAAATGTACAAAGCAATTAACTTAAAACCCTCATATCCCCTTAAAACAAGGTAAGAGAATTTCATTCATTCAATTTTTTGCCCAAAACTTGGGGAGTGTGGGGATTGCTTGTGCGAAAGGATGAGTTAACGACTAAAAATCAGCGAAATTTTGTTTCAAAATACCAATTGCGACTCCTCCATTGGTAATCCACATTTTTTGTCCTTACAATCCATTCATCGCCTTTTTTGACGGCCCTCGTCTTCACTCCATTCACGTCCGATCCTGCTCCAGGTTCGGTAACACAATACGCCTTAAAAGCAAATATTAAAAAAAAAAAATTTTATTTATTAACGTACAGCTAAAACAGGCTCGTCGATTAAACGTCCCAAATATTTTTTCTTCTGTTCTGTATTTCCGGCGATTAATACTGGTGTTTGCTAATTTAAAAAAAAGAGTTTTTTTAAAAAGAATATGATTATGCGTTCTTACTCCAAGTCCGCTTGCTTCAAGGGCGGTCATGATTCCTGTACAACCGTAAGCGAGCTCTTCAGCGACCAAGCAGCCGTCGAAAACTCCCATTCCCATTCCACCTAAAGCAGTAGAGTTAAGATAATTTAGGATCATTCCTTTACCAATTCCTGAGGTACGTGAGTATTCATAAGACCGAGGCCATGCGCTTTTTTGACCAACTCCCATGGAAATTTTCCTGTTCTGTCATGTTCGGCGGCGACAGGAATGATTTCTTCACGAGCGAATTTCCTGGCGAGTTCTGGAATTCTTTCTGAGTGTCGTTGAGTGCTGAAAAGCAAATTTATTAAAACGAATAAATTGAACAAAATAGGATTACCGAAGCTCATTCCGTTCGGATATTTATGATCGGCCGACATCGACCTCGTCGCAATCTTAATTCCAGAGCGGACATTTAAAATCTGAAAAAAATTTAGGCTTTAATCAGTATTTATGCCCATTTTTAGACAAAAATAAACACTTTTAAAACAACTTAAAATTAAGCTTCTAAACTCTAAAGCCTAAAATGATGAAAGTTTGCCTGCCGTCCGTAGTTAACTTCCTTAAAGAAGTTATTGTGATACCCTCGACGTCAGGATTTTGGGGAAGATTCCCCCAGTGGTGCCAGCCGTCCGTAGCATTTTTTCCAGACTTGGCCACAGTTTCAACCGATTTTCACCAGATCTTTAGTCGGTGAACAAGACTAAGGGCGATTTTTGAGTTTCGAAAAAATGGCGGAGATATGTCTGTTTGATATTTTAAAAATTCCCTGCGGCCGAACCATTGGTCCGATTTTTACCAAATTTTCACCAAATACTCCTTATACTTTTAACGAATTTTGGTGTAAAAAATTATCCTTTATTTACATTAAATTATATTTTAGTAGGGAGAAGTTTCATACTTCTACTCCTTACGAGAGGACCTCCCTAGGGAAATCTCATTATTTCTACTTGGTGAGAAAAATTTTTACTAAGAAAAAAAAACTTCACCCTCCATTATACTTCCCCTCTTTGTACTTCTCCCTCCATTTACTTCCTCTTTAATAATTCCCCCTCCTACATTTTTACTTCTCTTTAAGGAAGTTTGCTGGAAGCTCTGCAAACTTCCTTTTTTCATTTTTCAGTTTTTAACTCAAGTAGCTCATTTGGTCATTTTTTTAAATCTCTTTAACCTCTGATTAAAGTAAAAAATCTGGTCCTTTATTTCAGTAATTTATAGGTGACTTTAAACTTGATTAAAGTCAGAAATGTTAATATTTTAACCATTTGCTTCTTCCTTTTTCTTCTTCTTCAAGTTCCCCAGATAAAAAAAAAGCTTACGAACGTAAAAATGGGCTTTTATACTTCCCCTCCTTTGTACTTCCCTTCCATTATACTTCCCTCTTAATAACTTCCCCCTCCTACATTTTTACTTCTCTTAAGGAAGTTTTTGTTGGAAGCTCTCCAAACTAGTACTTTTTTCATTTTTCAGTCAGTTTTTAACTCAATCATTTGGTCATTTTTTTAAAAATCTCTTTAACCTCTGATTAAAGTAAAAAAAATCTGGTCATTTATTTCAGTAATTTATAGGTGACTTTTAAACTCTGATTAAAGTCAGAAATTTTAATATTTTAACCATTTGCTTCTTCCTTTTTCTTCTTCTTAAGTTCACCCCAGATAAAAAAAAAAAGCTTACGAACGTAAAAATGGGCGTTTTATACTTCCCCTCCTTTGTACTTCTCCCTCCATTATACTTCCCCTCTTTAATACTTCCCCTCCTACATTTTACTTCTCTTTAAGGAAGTTTTTGTTGGAAGCTCTCCAAACTAGTACTTTTTTCATTTTTCAGTCAGTTTTTAACTCTCTCATTTGGTCATTTTTTTTAAATCTCTTTAACCTCTGAAAGTCAAAAAATCTGGTCCTTTATTTCAGTAATTTATAGGTGACTTTTAAACTCTGATTAAAGACAGAAATTGTTAATATTTTTAACCATTTGCTTCTTCCTTTTTTTCTTCTTCAAGTTCGCCCCAGATAAAAAAAAGCTTACGAACGTAAAAATGGGCGTTTTATACTTCCCCTCCTTTGTACTTCTCCCTCCATTATACTTCCCCTCTTAATATTCCCCCTCCTACATTTTTACTTCTCTTTAAGGAAGTTTTTGTTGGAAGCTCTCCAAACTAGTACTTTTCATTTTTCAGTCAGTTTTTAACTCAAGTAGCTCATTTGGTCATTTTTTAATCTCTTTAACCTCTGATTAAAGTCAAAATATGGTCTTTATTTCAGTAATTTATAGGTGACTTTTAAACTCTGATTAAAGTCAGAAATTGTTAATATTTTAAACCATTTGCTTCTTCCTTTTCTTCTTCTTCAAGTTCGCCCCAGAAAAAAAAAAGCGAACGTAAAAATGGGCCTTTTAGGCAAAAATTTGGTCAATTACTAATTTTTAACTGGGTTGTCTAGATTGTAAGACCTATTCACATTTTCAGAAGTAAATATTAAATATTTTTCTTTTTTGCGTAATATTATGTAAAATTAATTGGTTGGGTGGAAATGTTCCTAAATTCAAATAAAACAAAAATAGAAGTTCTAATTAAAATTTTGGCTCCTTACAATGATAAGATATCCACTCAACCTTATCAATTTTAAAAATGAGAAGTCATCTAATTAATAATAAAAAATAAACTAAATAAGGAATTTTTACCTTATTTAAAGACGACATATTAGAAGAACTTTCCGCTTTCTAGTGAAGTTGAAGACACGAAAAAATTTACTTTTAGGACCTCTTATCGTTCACGATAAGTTCGATAAGTTGAAGGTTTTTCAAAATAAAAAAAAGATATGTTAAACGATCGGTGTATAAATAAGAAGAGAAAATTCCACTCAATGAGGAGGGGGAGATTAAAATAAGTAATTGAGTCCTTGAAATTTCTTATCAGGTCTAAACTCCAAAAGGATAAAACTTCCATTCGTCTAAAAAAAGCAAAATGAGAAAATCCAGTGTTGTTCTTTTTTCTCAATTTATTCGTTTATAAGGTAAGTACTTTATAATCTTAACTTTAATTTTGAAATAATTAAATTTGTTTAATTTATTAAATCGATTGTACTTTAATTAAAATCGATTTTCTTTTGGGGAGTTTATGTTAGGTTTCTGTGTTAAGGTTATAAACATAATGGGCACGTTGAAATTCACTGTGGAATTTGGGTTTGTCATTTTTATTAGCTTTGTTCCAACCTCAGTTTGAAACTCCTGGAGCATAGAAGGATTTGGACGTCAATTAGACGTCGTTCAAATCGTTTGTCCGCCAAATCTAAGACGTCAAATGACGTCCGAATCCTTCTGCGCTTGCTCCAGGAGTTTCAAACTGCCGTTGGAACTAAGCTAATAAATTTTATTTAAAATTTAGCGGTGGGGCTGAATTGCTTTTTAACAAAATAAAACGTCATGATGTCGAGTTACCTTTGTCGACTGAATGTAAGTCTAAAAATGGCCAAATAGGCCTTAGGCCCATTTTCCTCCTAAAATAAATTATTATTATTTTAGGGACTATAGGGAAATTTCTTCATTGGCTCAAAGACAACCTTTTATCAGAACGTCCAGAATTATTCATGCAAGAAAACACAGTGTAAGTGATTTCTATTAATTTATTATTATCATCTTTGTTCCAACCGCATTTTGAAACTCCTGGAGCAGGCGCAGAAGGATTTTGACGTCAAATTTGACGTCGTTCAAATCGTTTGTCAAATCTGAAGTCATCTGACATCAGACGTGCAGATCCTTCTGCGTATAGCAGTTTCAAAGCTGCGGTTGGAACGAAGCTTATTAGGTCCAGATTTAATCACTGGCCAACTCTTCTTTGTCTAACTTTACAATTTATTTTATTCTATTCTTATCAGGCGACCAGGAATTCTAGTTATTGTAAACGAAACTGACTGGGAACTGCTGGTTAGTAATTACTAATTAACCTTAATTTTTAATTATTATTATTTTTTATTTTTTAAGGATCAACTAGACTACAAAATTCAGCCTGGAGATAAAGTTATGTTTATAAGCACTCTACATGGAGGATGAACAATTTTTAATTTTAAAAAGATCCACTAGATTGCATCGTGATGTTGGAAACGGAAAATTTAAGAATTTTATTATTTTTTTAATTATTGTGATATTGTGAGGAATAAAATGACTTTTTAAATTTTACAAATGTTTTATTATTTTTCTGTTGGAGTTGTAGTTTTGAGGGTTTCCCTTGTTTACTTTGATGTTGGGGGTCCAGGTTCAATCCTCTGAAACCTGGAATTTTTATGCGTCCTTCTAATATCTTTGTTCCAACCGCAGATTGAAACTGGTTTGAAACTTATGGAGCATGTGCAGAAGGATTTGCACGTCTAATTTGACGTCAGATGACTTCAGATTTGACGACAAACGATTTAAACGACGTCAAATTTGACGTCTAAATATTTCAATTTTAGGTTGGAACAAAGCTCCTGGTAAACACCTTCCCCTTGCACCTTATTGTATCGATTTTAACCCCCTATAAGAAAAATTAATCTTACATAATTGATTTTTAATTTTTTTCCCCCTTGAGCAAAACTTTTTTGGAGTTTATTTGTAGTTGTGATTGATCAGCGAGTTAGTTGACTTTTGGGACGATTGATTGATTGCCCCCCTTTAACTTATAACTTGTTCCTACCGATTGCATAATGTCATCTTCAATTTTCGGCCCGTTTTCCTAGGTCAAATATCGTATTTTCAAATACTAGAGATCTTTAGTGCCACCAGTGCTCTAAGCGGACGATGACTGAAGCCCAGAAACGGTCTTAACATCGATAACCTCAATGACGTGAACGCTCTGCTACTTCATTTAGGGAGCTTAGCCTCCTTTTTTGCGGTAGACATGTAGAACCAGCGCTATTAGCGGACGATGACTGAACTTGAGGCCCAACAAACGTTGTTATAGTCTTTCAATTTGTAACCTTGAAGCTACTCGTGAACGCGTAGCTACCCGTTCTACCTGGACGTAAAAGCACAATAAATTTTTCTTCCATTTCTCTCAGTGCTACCTCATCTCCTCTTTTTTCCCCGAGTGATATTGACGTTTTCTCTCATGTAGATCTAATATGGTTCGAACTTGCCTTGTAAATTGTGCAAATCCCCAGTATAAGGGATCAGTGTTTAATTGCCCGCCGTTACATTAGGGACGCTCCGGAGAGTTGGCGGAGGTGGGGTCTCATCCCTACTCTTAATTGAACAATATTAACTTCGTCAAGTCACCCTTTTAATCCGTCCGACCGGTTACTTCCTGCGCGGCTTTACGTTTCATTAATATACAGATTTTTAATAAATTTTTTCCATCCATTAAGGCTGACTCTTCAATGCCTCGTTCATTGATTCTTTCTTGAATTAAAATTTTTATATTTTTGAAATAGCGTCCGAAATTAAAAGCAAAGCGAGCGTAAGTTTTGCCATTTTAAAGGGTGAGTCTTCTTATTTTCGCGTTTCCATCTTTTGATCAATTTTTATTCTGAAAAATGAATTGGAATCAGAGATGTCTCTAGTTTAGTAGGTCCTGAGAAATGTGCGTTTTCAGTGTTTTCGGGTTTTTTCTAGGAAAACTATTAGGTGTACAAAATGAAACTCAGCCACAGGGTAAATTTAATTTTGTAGATTTTAGCCGAGTTTCATTTTGTACACCGAGTAGTTCATTTTTCAAAATTTTAAATTTTAGGCGTTAAAGTCCATCAAAAGTTGACCTTCTCCGTGTAAGAAGGTTATTGAAGTATAACCATTAAGAAGGTTAATTTTTAAAGGCTTGTAAATCGTAAACCGTTACAGATATTGAAAAATGAACTAAATAAAATCTGTTGGAAATTTAATTCTCTTTAATTTTTATTCTATTCATTTTTTCTCTAGGACGCACTGTTTTCAAGATAAATTTATTTAAAAAAAAATTATTTTCCGAAAATGGTGCATCCTAGAAAAAAATAATTAAGTGCAAATTTATAGAGAATTAAATTTCCTACAATTTTTATTTATTAGGTGTACAAAATGAAACTCAGCCACAGGGTAAATTTGAATTTTGTAGATTTTAGCCGAGTTTCATTTTGTACACCTAATATATGGAAAACGCCTAAAACTACCAAAAATCCAAAAACGAATTAAGTAAAAGTGTCTTAAAATTGAGCTTAGAATCGATGAAATTTTCCCTAGGTTTTCAGGAGTGCAAAAATACGGATTAATTTCTCATTGGAATCAATGCATCACCTGTCGGCTAAATTGTGAACTACGCGTTTTCTGTTTTTAATAGGGTTAAACTACCAACAGAATTCGATTCTCCACAAAAATTACCATCTGAACAATGCCAAAATCAAAATTGAGAACTAACGCATCATCAAATTTTTTTTGCTAAAAGGTCCGCGATTTGCTACCTACGTATCTTTCAATTTTTAATTTTTAACCCTCGATGTCCACCTTAAAACCTTAACTTTCTGATTATCTTAAAGATGTCAGAGGAAAAAGTGCGATGAAAAATGCCTATATCTAGAATTATCTTCTATATAATATTTGTTTATATTTTTTTCCCCCATCGGAAATAACAAACAGAAACGCAAATTTTTTTTATTCCCTTTTCAGATCAATGAGGCGTACGTAATCGTTTATTTAGTATTGCTCTTGGAATTATTCCGCTCGGAAGTCCTCACGTGAAATACCTACATCCCTTTATTGTTTAAAGAAAATTGTTTATTTTACGAAGGTTAGGTAATCACTTTAATTAACACAAGATTACGTAACGGAAGGTTACACAACTGCAACCCCTCACAAAACTCTCCTTCTTTTGTTCCATTCGGTATTGTCCTCTTTCCTTTATTGAAAAAAATATCCTTCACCTATTGTTATAATAAAATTAAAAAAAAAAAACTAAAATTATTAAATCAGACTTCTGTTTCTGGTGATGTCTTTGAAAAGGATTTTGATGGGGGAAAAAGTTTAACGAGATTTTCTCTCATGGTCGTTAATCCTCTCATCTCCTAGTCGGGTCCTTATTTGCTTAACCCGGTTAATCGAGCTCCCTTCTAAACCGACGTGAGTTAACTCATACCTTATGATGTTCTCTTAAACCAATTATACGCCCTAACGTAGGAGGGAATTAACAAAGCGATGAGGTATTAAAGGTACTTTAAGCCTAAAATACAACGAAATAATACGTTATTAACCATTATTGCTTTATTATCATAATAAACGCATTTCGAAGAAGCTTGTGGTGAAAAAACCATCATGTTCCAGGTAGTGGCACTAGAAAATTACCAAGGTTTAAATTCCTGGAGGCTAAAACCGATTTCAAGGTTAGCCTCATCTTGCTATCGTGGTGTAGAAGTGGCGCTATCTTTGAGTAAAAAGCGCTCAAAGTGGGGATTAATCGAATTGCTGATATTCCCGCGGTTTTCATTAATTCTCTGGAGAGGAGATCTCTCCTAAGAATTCTGGGTAAAAAATGGTAAAGTGGGGATTTTTGGGATTATAATTAGGGAGAATTAGGGGTTTTCATATTAAGAATAACGAAAAACGCTGGAAAATCAGTTTAAAAATTTAAAAATCAGGGTAAGAATCCTAAAAATAGGTAAGGCCGAAAATTTTGGGAAAACTATTGTTGGCAGTGTTGTCAATAGTTCCAACCGCAGTTTGAAACTGACTTGAAACTCCTGTAGCGCAATTTGACGTCGTTCAAATCGTTTGCCCGTCAAATCTTAAGTCGTCTGACGTCAAATTTGACGTACAAATCCTTCTGCGCTACAGGAGTTTCTCCGGTTGGAACAAAGCTACTGGTGTCTACTGTCCTTGTACTTGTTGCTTTCTTGACCAAAAATTGGGTACAGCACAACCGCCATTTAGGAATTTACGGTCGAGATTTTGGAGAGTACGGTCGTTTTCACCATCGAAGATAGCGCCACTTTCTTTTCCCTTCAGGCGGTTGGTATTTCTTCCGTCTGTAGTCAATTTGTTTATTTAAACAATTTCATCTTATTTATCAGAAAAAATATTTTCAAGTTTATTAAGTTTCGAATCAATCTTATTTTTTGAGTTTTAAATGAATATGCAAGTAAAAAAAAAAGAAAAAAAAATTTTTTCTTCCGACGTAGCATCTTCGGCTTTTCCTATTACACGGCCATTAAAACTTTTATTTTTTTCTCCATCCTTTTCAGGAAGTCCCGCCTTTGAAAATGAAAAGTTTCGTTGGGGTTTGAGCCCATCCTTTCACGAAATGATGTTTTATAGCTTCTCGCGGTTTAGGCTTCAAGACTTTTATTATATAAAAAGAAGGTTTTCTCCGACTTAAATCACGGTTTCACGTGTCATGGGTAATAGCGTTATTATGGGGCGTTATGTATTGATTCCAATAAGGGCTGAAGTGAAAACGGGGGGGACATCAAAGTCGTTGATTGTCGTAACGGAGTGACATAGGTAATACCTATGTATTAGCCTTGTATAACACATTAGGGCCGAAATACTATCCCGTAGAACGTTTTCACCGTAATTATATCATACAACAGAGCATAGAGTGCAGAAATCAATCCTTACGTCGGTTTAACTCAAATTTTGATGATAAAAGATATCCACAGATTTCACCATTTTAACGAAACTGTGGCCAGTTTTCTTTCAGGAGAGGACGCTATATTTCACTAAGAATTTAGGCGATTTTTTGTTTGATCCTAAAAAATCAACTTTTGAGTGTTTTTCTTTTGAATTTTGTCTCTGATCGAGTTTTTTCTCTTAATTTTTCTCCATAAGTGAGTTTAAAACTTCTGGAGCATGCACAGAAGGATTTTCACGTCTAATATGACGTCAGATGAATTCAGATTTGACGGATAAACTATTCGAACGATGTCAGATTTAACGTCCAAATCATTCTACGCATGCCCCAGAAGTTTTCAAACTGCGGTTGGAACAAAGCTATGTTATTTGTCCTAGAAATTCGATTTTCTACTGAATCAATTTGGTGTTTAATCGGATTTTCGAACTTTTACCAGATTGATCTTTACCGATCTCAACTTTGTCTGTGGTTCCGGCCGTCCGTCCGTAGCATTTTTTTCCGGAACACTTTACGGCCACAGTTTTCATCCGATTTTCACAAAATTTTCACACAAATTTCTTTAGCCGTGAAGAAGAATGGAACGAGGGCGATTTTTGAATTTCGCAAAAATGGCGGAGATATGACTGTTTGAAATTTTAAAAAATTCGCTGCGGCCGAACCGTTGGTCTGATTTTCACCAAATTTTCACCAATTACTCTTATATTTTTAAAAATTTTTGGTGTAAAAAATTGCCACTTTTTAATTAACATTTTTTTTACTAGGGAGAAATTTCATACTTCTACCCATTACGAGAGGCACATCCGTAGGCCAAGAGCCCATTATTTCTACATTGACCCTTAGAAAATTTTTCGAAAAAAAAAAAAAAAAACCCGCAAATTTAAATAAGAGAGCCGGCAAATTTTTCGAAAAAAAATGGGAAAATTTTTTGAAAAAAAAAAAACTCGGAAAATTTTCGAAAAAACAAACTTGCAAAATTTTTCGAAACAAAAAAAGAAAACTTGCAAAACTTTCCAAAAAAAACAAAATTTAACTTCCCCCTCTGTTATACTTTCCCTGACTTATACTCCCCCTTTGTTTTATTTTCCCTCCCATATACTTCCCCCTCCCTTGTATCTCTTCTCCGTTATACTTCCCCCTCTATTGTTCTTCTCTTTAAGGTAGTTTTCGTTGGAAGCTCTTGAAACCAGTACTTTTCATCGATTTACCGCCCAGAGGTTGTTTAATTTTTTTGTAGGGGGAAAAATAACAAAAATAACCTTTTTTGAACCTATTTTGAGTATTTAAAGGGAAAGAACCCTGATTTTCATACATCGTTGAGGGTGAAAAAAAATTAGTTATTTATTTTCTACATTTGGGGTAAATTAACTTTTTCTAAAAGAATAGAAGAACTGTAAATTGGAGGAACTTCATTATAACTTTTTTTTTCTGTTAATTTTTACTTGAAGAAAGAGGAGGTGAAGTTTGTAACAAGAGTTGAAATCCGCCCTGTATTAATAATTAAAGTTACGTGCACGCTTTCTGACTTTATAAAGGGTGGGTAGAATTAAGTGTGCTTTTGATTGATAAGCAATTACCATGTCCAACAAGTGACGCCATGTGACATCTTTTAATTACAGGTTACATATTTATAAGTGATCTCCCCTTGAGATATTAAATTGTTTATTATGAATTGGTTAATTGGAAGCTTTTAACGTTTAGTAGTGGACAAAGTGAGTTGGGCCATCAAAGTTCGCCGAGTCGTCTTTTAATGGCGGACGACACGCTAGAAGCTTTCAAAAACGTCCGATTTACCTTTTACTTCAACTTCTCTTTTTTTTACGCTTCATAAAGCCCCGTATAAAAGTAGTAGATGTTACTTTATTCCCTACCATTGCTTTTATCTTAACTTTCTTATTTTTGTCGACTGACAAGGATGGAGGATGGTGTTTATGATGGCTGTAACGTATACAATAAAGACACTTGTCATATCGATCACTCACCGCCACTTCTGTCAACGAGTTTTTTACTCGAGGTGAAAAAAAAGTTTTTTCAATTTAGGAAAAAAGTTTTGGTTTTTAAATCGTAGTTTCTAATGTGGAGTCTGTATAACGATATAGAATCAACAGAGACAAGGATCGCTCTTGACGCCCGTAGATTGTCGAAACTGAAGGGGATCAAAGTGGATTCCATTAACAGATCGGGTTAACCTTCATCCGCCATGTATTCAACTCGATAAACACCCTAATGGATTCATGAACGCGCGACTAAGAAATATTTGTACGCCTTTAAAAGTCCAAATACACAAATTAAGTCTATGTGGCGAAAAGCTCCTACCTGGGCAAATCTACTTTCATTTTGTTAGTGTCATGTAGGTAGGAATAACCGAAGAGAACCTATCGTCCGAAAAGTGAAGCCAAACAGTAGAGATTGTAACAGGAATGCAAACTTTTTTTACCCTCCGACTTCTCCCCCAGCTATGACGCTCACTCCAGTTTATTTTACCTCCTTGCTTGGTGTAGTAGATAGAAGGAACTAGGTGGATTAGTGGCGCCATCTTTATTTACAAGTAGAGGTAAGAATAAAGCGGAGAGAACCTAACGTCCGAAAAGTGAAGCCAAACAGTAGAGATTGTAACAGGAATGCAACCTTTTTTTTTACTCTCCGACTTCTCCCCAGCTATGACGCTCAGTTTATTCTTACCTCCATGCTTGGTGCAGTAGATAGAAGGAACTAGGTGGATTAGTGGCGCCATCTTTATTTACAAGTAGAGGTAAGAATAAAGAGGAGAGAACCTAACGTCCGAAAAGTGAAGCCAAACAGTAGAGATTGTAACAGGAATGCAACCTTTTTTTTTACCTCCGACTTCTCCCCCAGCTATGACGCTCCAGTTTATTCTTACTCCATGCTTGGTGTAATAGATAGAAGGAACTAGGTGGATTAGTGGCGCCATCTTTATTTACAAGTAGAGGTAAGAATAAAGGAGAGAACCTAACGTCCGAAAAGTGAAGCCAAACAGTAGAGATTGTAACAGGAATGCAACCTTTTTTTTACCTCCGACTTCTCCCCCAGCTATGACGCTCCAGTTTATTCTTACCTCCATGCTTGGTGTAGTAGATAGAAGGAACTAGGTGGATTAGTGGCGCCATCTTTATTTACAAGTAGAGGTAAGAATAAAGGAGAGAACCTAACGTCCGAAAAGTGAAGCCAAACAGTAGAGATTGTAACAGGAATGCAACCTTTTTTTACTCTCCGACTTTCCCCCAGCTATGACGCTCCAGTTTATTCTTACCTCCATGCTTGGTGTATAGATAGAAGGAACTAGGTGGATTAGTGGCGCCATCTTTATTTACAAGTAGAGGTAAGAATAAAGGAGAGAACCTAACGTCCGAAAAGTGAAGCCAAACAGTAGAGATTGTAACAGGAATGCAACCTTTTTTTTACTCTCCGACTTTCCCCAGCTATGACGCTCCAGTTTATTCTTACCTCCATGCTTGGTGTAGTAGATAGAAGGAACTAGGTGGATTAGTGGCGCCATCTTTATTTACAAGTAGAGGTAAGAATAAAGGAGAGAACCTAACGTCCGAAAAGTGAAGCCAAACAGTAGAGATTGTAACAGGAATGCAACCTTTTTTTTTCTCTCCGACTTCTCCCCCAGCTATGACGCTCCAGTTTTTCTTACCTCCATGCTTTGTAGTAGATAGAAGGAACGAGGTGATTAGTGGCGCTTTCTTCATTTACAATTTTCCATCAATCCAAGTTCAGTCAATTCTTCCGTCTTTCTCACTACGTCTAACGTTGACTTCATCAGCTTTCCAACTATTTCGGACTAAGGTGTTAACTTTCATCCAATTCCCACAACGGCGCCCTGATCATGAGGTAGTTTATACTCGAGTTCAGAAGCAATGTCGCTTTGAACAAAAGAGGAGGGCGACAAAAAGGAGAAGGGGTGAATAGAACGGAAACTTCGAACTTGACGCCCCAACTCTAAAACAAAAGTATCTAATTATAAACTTCCATATATAAACTATAAATTTCATGTAAAATCGAGTGAGAAGAAAAAAAATATGAAGCCCCAGAGGTAAATTAAAAACCAAATTAATTCCAAACTCTACTAAAACGTTATGACTTTTTTAAAAGTCAAGTATTAAATTTTCAACCCCTTATTTAAAGCCGGGGCGTGGCGGGGGGATGAATTTTGTTGAAAATTCGCTCTTGTGAATATCATTATATCATTTTCTTCTAGTTTACCCGCGGGAAGGGTTTGAGACCTCCTGGGGGAAAAACGGAGAAATTTTCTAAAGCTCTACAAACTCTGGGGAGACATTTTCTTTAATAGAGGAGTTTCTAAAGTGCGAAAAACACTGCACGAACTCTAGGAAATCCCATGGTTTCTTTCTTCTTTTCTCCCCTTTCGACCTTTTTTCGATATTCGGATAAAGAGAAGATTCGGCCCGGAAGAAAATTTCTATTTGTTTATTTTTGCCATTTTTTTATGGATCTATAATTGCTTACAACATGAAAGGGCATGAAATTAAATGTTCAAAAAGTGGAAGGAAAAACTTGAGTTTTCTTTATTTTATTAAAGTCTTTGAAAGTTCCTTTTTATTATTAAAAAGGGAAAAGAGCGAGGAATTTATGGTATTTCAAATCTGTAAAGGGGCTTCTTCAAGGTATAATTCTTACGCCAATTATATCCTAAATTTTTTAGATTGAAACTTTACATTATTTGAGAAAAAATAGTTAAAAATTGAAACACTACAATAATTATCGTCGCGCGCCGGTTATCTCATTTTTCCTGGTTTTCAGGAGAGAAAAAAATACTGTCTCATTGGAATCAATGCATCACCTGTTGGCTAATCGTGAACTACGCTTTTTGTTGGTAATAGGGTTAAACTACCAACGGAATTCGATTCTCCACAAATTTACCAATTGATGCCAAACTAAAAACTTATAAAAATGATAGCCGGTGTTAGAACTTAATAAAAAATTTAAAATTTAGAATTTATTAGGTGTACAAAATGAAACTCGGCTAAAATCTACAAAATTCAAATTTACCCTGTGGCTGAGTTTCATTTTGTACACCTAATAAATAAAATTGTAGGAAATTTAATTTTCTATAAATTTGTACTTAATTATTTTTTTCTAGGATGCACCATTTTCGGAAAATAATTTTTTTTAAATAAATTTATCTTGAAAACAGTGCGTCCTAGAGAAAAAATGAATAGAATAAAAATAAAGAGAATTAAATTTCCAACAGATTTTATTTAGTGCATTTTTCAATATCTGTAACGGTTTACGATTTACAAGCCTTTAAAAATTAACCTTCTTAATGGTTATACTTCAATAACCTTCTTACACGGAGAAGGTCAACTTTTGATGGACTTTAACGCCTAAAATGTTTAAAATTTTGAAAAAATGAACTACTAGGTGTACAAAATGAAACTCGGCTAAAATCTACTCAAATTTACCCTGTGGCTGAGTTTCATTTTGTACACCTAATAAAAAAAATAAATGCACGGATTCGGTAGGATAATTCGCTCTCGAGGTGTAGATCTTCCCAAGGGTTCCTCGAACAAGTTTCATTAAGTTCTTATTTTTTTTCGAGGTTGAATGTGCAGGGACCCTTTTGTGGTTTAATAAGTTTGGAATGCTGAAGATAGTGACATTCAGGAGGTTCACGTTTTCTCGATTCCCTCCCTCCTCATTCTCATCCCTCCAGGGTTAGGCAATTATCTAGAAGGCAAAGAGAATTGACAATTATCACCGGCGGAAACAAATCAGGGCCTTCCGACCACCCCTCGGAGGAATTGAGGACTCGGTCGGAATTCCGGTTCATCAATTCCTCATTAAGTCAAGCCCTGGGATCGCAGGCGTGGTGGTAACCCTGCCCAGTAATTAGTTCGCGTTGGGAAAAGGGCTCGGATAGGAAAATAGAGGACCCTTTTCCAAAACAATAACTCCACCTGAGTTTTTAACCCTTGCATACATTTTAAAATCCACAATGTCTTGTACTTTGAGGTTCCATCATTCAATATTTTTGCGCGGAAAGCAAAGAAGGGTTAAGGGTGGATTTGAAACAGCTGGATACAATAGATTTGATTCGCTTGTGACGTCATGATGAATTTGACCGGGAAATTAGCCCTAAAATTAAAAAATAACATTATCATTCAATGGAGAATCAACTTTTACTGGGAGTTCCTAAATCAGGTGATTTTTTCCGCAATGCCATTTTTAAAAAAAAGACTTTCAAATTTTTCAATTTATCGAAACACAAAAAAGGAAAAGGAAATCAGGTTTATAATTAAAAACGTTTCTTCTTTAAAAAGTCCCCTTTTAACGAGGCCTTAATAAGGAGACCAACTTTCAAAGACTCCAATAAAAGAATCCTGAGAAGCACCTTTGAATAAACTATCAAAGGGAAATTGTAATTTTTCATCTTAAATGTAGAATCTGTAAGTACGAGCCGCTAAGACAAAAGGGTGATTTTGAGTAGTTTTCCGACGCACTTGCGAACGGCGCCAATTCCAGGGCATCAAACGAAGCTTTTACTTCCAGACGTCGTTTCCATAGGGAGTAAAAGGGCCGTTAAACCTCTGTTTTCGGGATAATATGTTAACACAAATAGGGTAAGTAAAAGGAGGATTTCGCGAATAAAAAGGGGGAGGTCCGGAGTATGAGTCGGTAAGAGGTTTAAGGTAATTTATTGGGGTGTGGAAGGGTGGGTTTCGTAACAAATGAAGGTGTGCGAAGCATAGATCAAGGGGGGGGGGAGGGAGGGGATGTGACAATACAGGGAAGAGACATCCATCTCGTCCACGTGACAGTACAGGTGGCATCCATCTTGCACGTGCCAATCACCCCTTTCCCCATTTAAAAAAAAATTTCACCTAGGGATGACGTAATTGTCCGGATTTATACGTTGCAATAAGGTCCGTGAGGCGTTAGACTGTCAAAGTCTGTGTGTGTTTTCGGCCGTTATTTATGTCCTCTCGTCTGTTCGAACTTAGTGGGCGAGCGGCTATTGTTCATTCCCCCGCCCCTCAAACCGGTTCCGGACCGCCAATATCTTTAATGTCGTCGCCTTCAATCGATTCTCGATTTTCCCTACATTCCCCATACCGTCCCTCGCACCCCCACCCTTCATTTCTATCCCGAAAAACCTCCCTCAATCTCCAGAATACCGACGAAAGCTTATAAACTTCAATTTGTAGAAATAAGGTTTTTTTTTCTCTTTTAAAGAAACGTTATTGCTTCTTATTGGAATTATCGATTAAACAAAATTTCTCGTTCCACCCATGTATTTTCTTTGATTTTACTGAGTGTATACGTGTCGACATAATGCGGTTCGCCATATTTGACTACAAAATGCAGAAATCGCGAGTTATCACCATAAAAAAATCTGCAACTCAACATAAAGAAAATAGACGAAAACGTTCACCATGATGCATTTGAACATAATACATCTCACCATAAACCAGGGACTGCCAAAGAGCAAGCTATTTTCGCCGCTTAAAAACGCGATTATGGCAAAACGACACCTTAAAATTTGACAGTTCACCATAATGCAATTTTTTTAAGGTTGTCAAAAATGGTCATATGAGGCGCTCCGGGTACGAAGGGCGAACTCAACAAAACGTAGTTTCGAGATATTCGCATTTTAAAGTTTTATGTTACGGGCGAACTCAACAGAAAAGTCATGCCCTGGAATGGGGAAAAGGAGTGGGTGGGTTTGTGGACTTGGATGTGGAGTTCGCCCTTCGTCCCGCGGATCGCAGTTAGAGCTTTGCCGCATATCGGTTTTACGTATTTAAAGGGGAAAAAAGGGCGAACTCAACATAAAAATTATGGGTGTATTCACCAAGAGGTCTAGAATCTGAAAATGAAAAAAAAAAAAAAAAAAAATTGTCCGATGTTGAGTTCGCCCTTGTACCCGGAGCGCCTCATATGAATAGTCGAATCTACTTGAAATTTTGCGAAGATTACGAATCTGAAATAATAAAATTGGGTTCTCATTTGAAATAACGAAGTTAGGGCACCATTACACATTACATTCAACTTTTGTTTTTTTTTTTTCTTCATAAAACCACTTTTTAACGCTCTCCCGCGTGCCATGTGTTTCCGGACCCCGTGTTATAAGTAAATCAATGTATTCTAAAGCCAAATAAAAATGAAAGACGTGGAGGGTATCACAATAACTTCTTTAAGGAATTTAAAAATTTAAATGATCAACGATTTTCTCGCAAAAATGGAGGAAAAACTTCATCGAAAAAAACGCCGCCGAATGAAGTGGTCTGACGGTCCCTTAGCTAAGAATCACGAATTTTTATACCTACAGAATTTTAATTTTTTAATTTTCAGAACCCAATTTATTAAAATGCTTTATTTGATAGGTAAAATTTGAAGGGGGAAAAAAAAATCAGGAAAAAGGTTTGAATAAAGTTCATACACGAAAGGAGGTAACGCTCATTCCATATCTTCTCCTTCCCTTTTCATTCATCACGTAAAGCCCATGGGAAATATGAGGACTCGCCTTGTAACGTAGAGAATGGGACCCGTCTCATCAAGGCCTTCCCCCTTTCACCTCATTTCCAAGCCGTCAATAAACCCAGAAATTAACTTCTCACTAATATAACACGTCCGCTAATTTATAATTAGGACAGAATATATTCAAACAAA
>JACGAQ010001861.1:0-50418 GCA_014119065.1 Orius insidiosus | reverse complement strand
TTATACTTCCACCTCCATTATACTTCCCCTCCCTTGTACTTCCCTCTTCTTTATACTTCTCCTCTGGTATACTTCCCCCTCCATTATACTTCCCTTCCCTAATTTGTACTTCTCTTTAAGCAAGTTTTCGTTGGAAGCTCTTCAAACTAGTACTTTTTCTTACCATAGGATCCGATACTTCCTATTCCAAGATAGTAACCGTCATATCTCCGATAGACATGTAATCATGTATTTTCCCGTCTTCTTCCACTTTATCCTTTTGCGCATCCCAAGTTTTTCGAGAATCTCGTTCAAAAGCGACGACGTTGGCGACGACATATTCGCTCATTAACCGGCCGAAGTGATCACCAGAAAATCGAACAAATCGGATAAGGTGGAGGTCCCTAAAACACCTTTATTTCCTATAGAATGTTTAATTATTCAACCTTTTCTTTGTCGTAAACTTTCAGAATAGGTTCGATTCCTGCCCATGTTCCTTGGAGCCATTTTATGTTTAGTTTATAAGTGTAGGAAGCGACGACGTCGGTATCCGCGATAACCACATCCGCTGAATTTAGTTCGTTGCATACGTCCTTTTTTTCTGAAACATCAATCATTTTTTTCTAAGACAAGGGAAAGTTTCAGCATAATGCAATTGAACATAAAGCTCTCAAAATTTCATAAAATTTGAGCATAATGCATTTCAACGTAAAGCGTTTCGCCATAAACGACTTTTTCAATAAATGCAAGCCTACGAAAGAGCAAGCCTACTTTCGGCGTTTAAAACGCGATTATGGCGAAAAAACCTTAAAACTTCACCATAATGCAATTCAACATAAAGCATCAGACCATAAACTAGTATTTTCTTTATGTCGAGTTGCAGATTTTTTATGGTGAACGGTAACTCGCGATTTCTGTTATTTTTGGTCAAATGCATTATGGCAAAACGCATTATGTCGACACGTATCAAAAGGTGTTTCTTGGCCCATAGTCTAGATAAAACACCGAAAAATTCTGTAAGAAATAGTTTCCTCGCATACACACTGAAAAAAGGGCAATTATTGACCATAAGATCCAGGAAAATACCCGAAAACGAAGCGAGGGAAAACTAAAAATTTGTCGATTATGACAAAATTTAAAATTCGGCGCGAAAAAAAAAACCTTGGGTTAACATAGAGGTCACTCCCAACAAAGAACTAAAATAACCTGATATTATTTTAATTAAATTGATGTAATAAATGAATGAAATGTGTTTTAAATATATAAAATAAAAACGAATTAATGTGAAAATAATCATAAGTTGTTTAAAAATACAAAAAAATAAGTACACGTCAGCGTTTGTTTAAACTTAAAAAATCATAAAGGCTGTGGATGTTTTAAGAAACGTTGATGACAAGCCAGAAAGAAAATATAAAATTAGCATTTGAAGAATAGGATTTATCGGAATTTTGTAAAATAAAATTCAGAAATTTTACCTGGGTCGACATTAATAAACTTCAATGTGGAAAAACGATCTCTGAGGACGGGAAATAGATTGGAGATACGAGAGAAGACGGCGACAACCCTGACCGCCATTTTGTTTTTTTAATTCTTCTTCAGTTTGGCGGATTAACCTCTGGCGGACGGAAGTGAAGGGTCGTGTTGTGTTTTTTAAAGGTTTTTTAAGAAACGAAAAGTTGATTTTATTTGAAAAAAGTGTTTTTGAAATATATTATTGGGTATTGAAGGTTTCGGATTATGGGAAAAGGGATGGTCTGGTCGGGCGAGTCGAACATGCGTCGATTCCCGCGCGTTGCATGTTGGTCCTGAATTGTATAGATCCGCCATTATGGGCAGAGACGACGGGCAACATTTTCGCCTTTTCTCATTGTTTATTTGTGAACGTGTCGTCTAAAAATGTAAAAATGGGAAAGAGATAGAGAAACGGTCTTTTTATTCGACGGACAGGGGAGGGGCCGTCCCTTTCACAACCGGGTTTCCGATGTGCTCCTGAACAAAATCGGTTGTCAAAAAAATGAGCAAAGTCAACATCAGGGCTCGGCAGCTCGATGCGACGAAGCCACTTTCCGTCTATCATGTCGACGAACTTCCCGATCTTCCGGAATATTCGGCCATCAACCGATCGGTCGCTCCGCTTCCGAGTGGCATGAAAAAAACTGAAGAATGTGTAAGTTTTTTATATTAAAAACATTGTACCCCAACTCCCCCGCTACCCATCGCTGCCAGGTTTAACGAAGGTTACTCCCCTTTCTAAACATTTAACGCCTTTTATTTTATTTAAATAAAAACAAAACCCCTTTCACATTCTTCATTTTTTCATCATCATCAACAATTTTTTATAAATCACCTAATGAAAAATCCATTGTAACAACATTTTTGTTATAAACCTACGTTTTCCGCACCCGGAAAAGATAACCTGACATGTAAACATTCTTGAAGCCGAAATTTTTAATTTTTAACTAATTTTGCTCTTCTGATTGGCTCCCCACAATATACTACCGCTATTTTTTGTATCAAAAAATGATGTGCTAAATAATGCATTTGAACATAATACATCTCAATATAATGAATAGATTAAGCATTTGAACGTCAAGGGAACTTTTATTTTAAAGGACTTGTCGTTTCGCCATAAAACTGTTTCGTTTGGGCATAATACATCTCACCATAAACTAGGGACAGCCGAAGAGCAACCCTATTATTTATTATTAAGACGCGATTATGGCGAAACGACAAAAACCTTAAAACTTGACACTTTACCATAATGCAATTCGCTCATCCTCGCGAGAGGAAAAAAAATCAACCCTCTTGTATCATAAAACGAGCTGATCCAATTGGCTTCTCCAACTTTATGGTGCTAGCATGGTGAACTTTCAAGTTTTAACAGGGTGGCCGCCGACCGGGAAAACCGGGAAAGTCAGGGAAAAGTCAGGGAATTTTAGGTGACGGGAAAAGTCAGGGAGAAGTCAGGGAATTTCGTTTTTTTAAACAAAAGTCAGGGAAATTTTTATTTCTGATTTATTGTAAACGGAAAAAAAATTCACCGCGAGATTACGTTTAAATATATTATTTATGAACTTAAAATAATCCCCCTCCTTTGAGTACTGAACCGCCCGGAGTCCAAGGTCCGGCGTGCACCCCGGGTTGCTCCCCCTTGTTTACTTCAAAACGGAAATCGAGAAGGAATTCTGTACACCCCACCATCCCCCTCAATCCAGACCCTTGTTTTCTTCGCCAACCCTTATTTTAATTTTTATTAGTCTAGTCAAGTCTCTTCTCGCCTCACCATGTGAGAAAAATTATTTTCAATCATGTCATGAAAAAAAAACTTAAAAAATTTTTCGAAAAAAAAACTTAAAAAATTTTTGGAAAATTTTATTTTATTTATTTTATTTTATGTGTTATACTACCTCTGTAAGGGGGGTAGAAAAAAGAATCCTTCACCACTTGTAAGGGGGGAAAATGATAATAAGAGTTTACATTAAATTTTGTCCATTTTAATCATTACACCTCACTTAAACTTCCCCCTCCCATATACTTCCCCTCACTTATACTTCCCTCCCATGTACTTCCCACTCCGTTATACTTCCCCTACGTTTTACGTCCCCTCCGTTATACTTCCTCCACCTATATACATAGATACTTCTCTTAAAGGAAGTTTTCGTTGGAAGCTCTTCAAACCAGTACGTTGACCTGTATTACTTACGAATCTATATTGAATGTTTAGTTAAAAAAGTTATTTAATTAGGTACTTATTTCATTTCGAATTTTTTTTACCCCCCCCCCCCCACATTATAGATGGGATGGAAATTCAGGAAAAAAGTCAGGGAAAAGTCAGGGAATTCCAAAATGAAAAATTGGCGGCCACCCTGTTTAATGTTTTTGTCGTTTCGCCCTAATCGCGTTTTAAACGGCCAGGCCATTTAAAAAATAAAAATAATAAATAAAAAATTAATAAAAAAAAAACATAAAGGAAACTTTCATTTTAAATAACTTGTCGTTTCGCCATAAAACAGTTTCTTTTGGGCATAATACATCTCACCATAAACTAGGGACAGCAAAAGAGCAAGCCTGTTTCCGCCGTTTATGGCGAAACGACAAAAAGCTTAAAACTTGACAGTTCACCACAATGCGCACATGCGAGAGGAAAAAATTAACCCCTTTGTGTCATAAACGAGCAGATCCCATTGGCTGCCTGTTTGCTTTTCCTAGTTTATGGTGAGATGCTTTATTTTGAATTACATTATGGTGACTGTCAAACTTTATGGTTTTTGTCGTTTCGCCATAATCGCGTTTTAAACGGAGGAAGTATGTTTGCTCTTTCGCTGTCCCTAGTTTATGGAGAGATGTACATATTATGCCCTAAAGAAACAGTTTTATGGCGAAACAACAAATTTAAAGAGAGGCTTTTATGGTGCACTTTTTCTAGGTCGACTTTCATTTACTGAAAAAGTAGTTTATGGCCAGACGTTTTATGTTATGCATTATGCTCAAAATTTTGAACTTTGGTGAGCTTTATGTTCAATTATGCTGAAACGTATTATAGGATGTACCACCATTGGATGTAAATGGTTTTCTTTCCAAACCGGCTTTTCGCTGGAAAACTTGTTGTTTTCTTGGTGTTCCGCCTGAGGAATTCCTATTTCCGCTGGATTTTCTGGCATTTTTCTTGAAAAAACAGCCAAATATTAACTTTTTTTTTTTTAGTTTTATCGATTGCTCTCAGTTTCTCCTCTCTGATCTATGATTTCCACGTTTTTAAGCCAATAACTCCTAGGAATGTGGCTGCAAATTTAGGTTTTGTGTTTTGGCGATTTCATTTCTAATAAGATTTTGTTCCCGAGGCCCCAAGGGTTTTCGATGAATCCTTAGAAGCTTTTTTTCGCAGCCAACAACCCCTCCCCTTTTTTTACCGTGTTTTTCTTGTTTTTCCTGCCAGCAAACTTTCGCGTATTTTGGCTTTAATAATTAATTTTCAACAAAAATTTTGGCCATTTTCCCACTGTTTCAATATTTTATTGTTGATTATTGTTTTCATACAATGAAATTTGCCTTTAAAATTAAATAATTTTGGATTTTTTAATATCTTACCTGCCATAGTTAAGAATTGTTCATCCCACAAAAAACTTCTCTCCATTCTCACTATCTTCCTCATCCGAAGTTTTTCCATCAGCTGTTTTCTACTTGCTTGCTTGTTTTCTTTATTCTTTTACAGTTTAGCCAATCGAACAGAAGGTCCTAGGAGGTTGGCTCTTTTTTGGAAATTTGCATTATCAGTTGCCAGGGCTTTAGTACATTATATTGTTTTAATTAATTAACCAATGGAGATTTTATTGTTGTACTCTTGGTAGGTGGAATAAACCACTACCTACCCTCCAAAAAGACCACTGGTCTTTATGATCCTATGACTTCGCTAAGGCCCATTTTTATCAATTCGAGCTAAATGCTATTCTTGTGTTTGAGATCATTTTATTCTTTCACAATGATTTCAATTTTCTTCTTTTGCTTTCAGGAACATCACTTGCAAAGAGCAATTGTCACTGGATTGATAATTCCAACGCCAGAAGTAGAATGTATGGAAGACATGGTTACCTTCGACCGACTTTACCCGGCCAACTACAAACCGCCCCGCCAGCTCATTGTTATGCAACGTAATTATTTTTTCTTTTTTTCAAAATTAAAGACTAACGAAATTTTTAAATTTTAGCTTTTTCAATGGAAGAGGATATCCCAGACTACGATATCGACTCGGAAGATGAAAAATGGCTTTCTCGACAAAAATTGGACATTACACCATATAAAGTAATGAAAATAAAATAAAAAACTTTTTAATTCTGTTTATTTAGTTTGAAGAAATGATGGACCGGTTGGAGAAAAACTGCGCTCAAAATTTCGCCTCCCAAAATCGAAAAGAACTACTTTTAAAAGACGACGATGAACTATCGATAGCAATTTTTGACTACTGGCTCAGCAAACGGCTTAGTTCGGTAAGTTTTTCGAGGATTCTCTAAATGGACGAATTTTAATTTTGAATTTTAGCAACCACATCCGTTGGTGCCGTGTATAAAGACTGAAGTGAACAACCGAGGCACTGGAGCGAATGCGAACAATGACAATAACCCGTATTTGGCATTTAGACGTCGGACGGATAAGATGCAGACGCGGAAAAACCGCAAAAGCGACGAAACCTCCTACGAAAAGATGGTCAAACTACGACGAGATTTAAGCCGTGCGCTACAGCTTTTAGAAATGGTCAAAAAGAGGGAAGCAGCGAAAAAGGAATGCAATGAGCTAACTGTCAAACTATTCGAAAAAGGTAAGTTTGTTTATTATTAAGTTATTTTGGTTAATTTTTATTTTTAGGTATGAGGCAAACGATTTTAGCGGAGCGCTTCTGGCGGAAGTTTCGACTTTTAAAACTGTCAGACCAGCATTCGCGCCGATCTATGCTAATCAGTACACTCCTAATCATTGGTCCATGAAAACTCAAAAAGTAATTTTTTGTCTTTTTAATTTCATTGTTGTTAATAAATTTTATAGGATGAGGTTGGAAATAATAGAAAAGAAAAGAGACAATATAAGAAGAGAAAGCATAAAACGATTGGGCTTGTAGACAGATCTAGTTTAGCGATGGCCGGGAATGCGGCATCAGGAGGGCTTTCTTCAGGAGATGATGAACCTGCGGGACATCCACAAGTCGCATTTCCTTTTCATAGAAATAAAAATTGCTTATACCAAGCTGTAAGATACTCTTTTCTTCGTTTTCAGTTTTTAATTTAAAAATTTTTTTAGCCAATTAGTGGAGGAGGTATAGGTAACTGGAGTTGGACTTCACCAGAAGACGGTGGCGCTGGTGATGAAAAGTACAGGTTCAGTTTGGCGTCTGTGGCGCATCCTCGGCCCACCTGTGTAGGCTTTGTCCGCCGGCGGATAGGCAGAGGTGGCCGAGTTATCTTGGATCGTGCTGGACAGTCGGCCGATGAATTCTGGTCATCGCTCGATTTCACGATTCTCGACAATGCGAAAACGAACCAGTACGCATTCAAATTCTCAACGGCCTCTGAATTACAGTTATTTTTAGGTTTCCAAGACATTTTCGTCCTAAGACACCGCCACCTGTTAAACCAGAGCCTGACGATAGCGAATCGTCGCTTGATAACGCTTTGCTTCAGGGCTCGACTTTAAGCCTCCAAGTCGACAATTTGAATGACTGCGATAGCACAGCCGTCGAATTGGACCTTGGAGAATTATTTCCTGACCTTGAAATTGACACTATAAGGTTCGTTATTATATAGAAATCTCTTATAAGTTCTTATTTTTGTTTTTTTAGGGAGGAGATAAGTGGTAAACGTCCCAGAAAAGGGGGAGGATTGACTCCGCCTCATTTGTCCGATTTGAGCGGTCAATGGCCATGCTCGCATTCCGAGTTTTTTGTGACTGAAGATCGGTGGTGTAAGATCGGGAGCGAAAATCCCAGTTCGAGTTCAGCTTTGACGAACCATCAGTTGCCCCCACCACCGACGGAAACTGTCCAACAGTGCGACAGGATACCTCCTCTCACGCCCAACGGACCCATCAACCACACCGACAGTAAATACAGCGAAAACCTTCTTTGAAAGATTTATTAATTTTGTTTTTTTGCAGGCGGTGGCTGGGGGCAGCAAAATCAGTCAAGTGGAAGTCAACTAGTATACAAATGGAGTAATAGCAGTGGGAGTAGTTTTCAAACTGGTAGTCAAGTCTCCAATATGACTTTAAATTCAAAATTAGCTGCCCGATCGAATTCAACCCAATTAAACAGGTATAAAAATTATTTTGATAATAAAATAGCATGAGGAACACTGTAAAAAACCATTTAGGAAAACTAATTTTTCCCAAATTTTTTGGCAATTTTTTTTTTTAAATTTGATCACCCATCTTCAGAAATCGCCTTGTTAAGATAACAGATTTTACTTATATATTTGGACGTTTTTCCTGGTTTTAGCGCCAAAACACCCCTGAAATTCCATTTTACCTGATCAGCTGACCTTTTCCTACATACTTGAGTCAATTTGATCAGCCATTCTTCACTTTTTCTCCCAGAAATTGCCTTGTTATGGGCTTGCGGCTAAAAATAACATAATTTTTCTTAAATATTTGGCCGTTTTTCCTGATTTTTGCGGTGAAGAAACCCCTGAAATTCCATTTTACCTCATTAGCAGGCCTTTTCCTACATACTTGAGTCAATTTGATCAGCCATTCTTCACTTTTTCTCCTAGAATTCTCCTTGTTATGGACTGGAGCTAAAAATAACAGATTTGTACTTAGATATTTGGACTTTTTCCCTGGTTTTAGCGCCCATGAAACCTCTGAAATTCCATTTTAGCTGATTAACAGGCCTTTTCCTGCATACTTCAGCCTAAAAAACCACTTTTGACTGAGTTTTTAGGTGTTTTTTTCTTGGTTTCTCCAAGAAATTCTCTTTTTCCAAAGTTTTGGCCAAAATTTACTGTTTTTATGGAATATCTGTACGTTCAGCCACCCCCTTCAGCAGATTGTTGGCCTTTTTATAAGCTTTTGCTCAAGAAATTTTTGTTTTACATAATTTTTGGATGTTGCTCTCGTTTTTTGGTCATTAAGCCCTCTTGCTAGCAAATTTTTAGGCATTTTCTCATATCTGCGAAATCCCCTCCTCGTTTGGATTGACGATGCTGTTTTTTTCTTCCACGAAATCCCCTTTTTACTGCAATTTTGCTTGTTGGTGTTCGTTTTCGTGGTTTGTTTTGTTGGCCAAATAACCCTTTTACTATTTTTGCCTCTGTTTTTACTGAATTTCTGCACGTTTAGTTACCCCCCTTTAGCAGATTGTTGACCTTTTTATAAGCTTTTGCTCAAGAAATGTTTGTTGCATTTCGTCGCGTTAGTTCTAACACCGGACAAGTCATTTTTCCAAGGTTTTCAAGAGAGCCAAAATACGGATTAATTTCTCATTGGAATCAATTCATCTCCTGTTGGCTAAATCGTGAACTACGCTTTTTCTGTTGGTAATAGGGTTAAACTACCAACGGAATTCGATTTTCCACAAAATTTACCATCAGAAACAATGCCTAACTCAAAATAGATAAAAAATGACTTGGGTAAGTCACATCGGGTGATGTTAGAACTTACGCGACGAATTTCTCGATATGTCGGCTGCAAAATTGCCTCCTTGATCGGATTATTTGGTGATGTTCTCTGTTTTTTCTTCCTCGAAATCCCCTTTTGACTGCAATTTTGCACGTTGGTTTTCGTTTTCGTGGTTTGTTTCGTTGGCCAAATAACCCTTCAACCATTTTTGCCTCTGTTTTTACGGAATTTCTGCACGTTCAGCCACCCCCTTCAGCAGATTGTTGGCCTTTTCATAGGCTTTTGTTCAATAAATGATGATTTTACTTAATTCCGCTCTTTTTGTACAAATTTTTTAGGCATTTTCTCGTTATCTCCACTGCAAAATTGCCTCCTTGATTGGATCGCTTGGCGATGTTGGCTGCCCCCCCCCCCCCCGGAAATCCCCTTTGTACTGTAGTTTAGATCCTGTTTTCATGGTTTGTTTTATTGGCCAAATAACCTTTTTATTGTTTTTGCCACCCTTCTTCAAGTCTTATTATTTTTACGATTTTATTTTTAACCCCGCCTTCATTTACAGCGACCCGAGTGGAAGCGGCGAAGTACACAAGCGAACAGCGAGCGGCTCCGGTCAGACGACTCTCCTCCACAGCACGCCGATGGAAGTCACCTGACCATCGAGCCTCCACTTCATTTTGACTCCGTCGCCAAAAAGCGTTCTCTCGGACTTCTCCCCCCTCCATCGATGTACATCTATGTGTTTCTTCGTATATTATGCATTCACATAAATTATACTAATAAAAAAAAATATAAAAGTTAAAAAATATATATAAAAATTAGGAAAAAACTTAAAATAGTAGCCTGTGATTCCATTTAATGTAGAAAATGTGTAAAAATTTTGTTTCTTTTTTTTTTAGTGTGCTTGAAGAATGCAAGTTTTTTTTTTTTTTACATTCCTTCCCCAAAGGAAAATGTATAAATTAGTTCTGTAAATAAACTTTCGGGTGTTACTTTCATTCACCATAGATGGTTGTAAATATAATAGCTTCAGAAATTTTTACTGTCAATTTTGTCCGGTAGGTCTAGTCTGTGCTTGAATCATCGACCCAATTTTTTGAAAAACATTTTTAAAAACTTGTTTTCGCACAAACTGCCGGATTCGATTCGACCGAAAACTTCAAATCTGTGCCAAAACATTTCAACCTCTTTTTTCGAGTAACCGATAGACTTGTACGGCCGAAATTTAAATGCCTAAGAATATCATTATTTTTTAAGTTTGTAAATATCTTTTTTTGAGAGAAAAACAAATTTTTTCTTTTTTTTCTAAATAAAAAAAAATGAAAAAACGCTTAATTAGGGAACGGAAACCGTCTCCATTTGTAGTTATAATTTTTTTTATGTAAAAAATTACTTAGATGTGGATAAATGTGCATAAGAATGTAAATATCCCTGTATTGCACTCATTGTGGTTTTGCATTAATTTTCATTAGATTTTTTTCTCTTCTTTTTTTTTCCATGTTTGAAAATCCTTGTGAAACCCTTTGAAGGCAAAAATATAATTAAAAAAACGCTTATTGTAATTTACAAAATTAGTTAATTCGATGTCTTTAGCCATTGGGCATTTACGGGTGTTGAATTTCTTTTTTTTTCTCTCTCTTCTCATTTGAGACCTGACTTTAGCAGCGAAAAAAAATTTTTTAAAAACAAAAATGGTGATATTGAGAAAAAGATTTTTTGTCATATTTTGTAAATATTTCAAAGGGTAACATTTTATTAGTATTTCGTAAATGTTGTAAATAGTCATTGTCAAAAAAATAAGTAAACAATTTCATCGCATATAAATGTTTTCGGTGAAATAAAAACAACATTGATAACTGCAAATTATTTATTTTTTCCCCCTAAAATAATTTAAATATAAAAGAAATTTTGAAATATTTCAATCTCAGCTTATACGAAGATAATTTGAGTGGATATATTCAGGGTTTAATGAATCTTGATATATGGAATCGAATGTTTGAGAAGGATAGATCCAACGATGATCTAACAATTCGATACTTTCGTTCCAAGGTTCGCATTCTAAAGAATCGGGCGCCATGGCGACATTTCCTTCTCGCACGACATCAAGCGAATCTTCAAAATGTCCTGTTAAAAATTTGGTTGGCTGCATTGAATTTGGATATTGTCTTTGCTTCAATGATGCTAAAAGTGAAGCATGAGGACGCGGTACATCATAATCTGGTTCTTCTTTGTTCCTCAGACGTTTCGCTTCTTCCTAAAAAGAAATAATATGTTTGTTTCTTAAAGGATCTTACGTAAATATCAAGGGTGTTTTCATATAAAGAAGTTGTAAAAATGGGCCTGTTGAGTGCTGAAAGATAATCAAGCATTTCTGTCAATTCGTCTTTTTTTCTTGGTATAGGGATGACATCTTTTCGTATTGCTGAGACGATTTTGGGGACTTCTTCAAAAAGACGGGCTATACCGTTATCAGTGTCTTGGCTTAAGAGGTCTTTGGAGTTGTTGATGCATGAGGAAGTCTTCGGAGGTAACTCAGGAGCTTCCAGACTCCAAGAATCTGAAAAGAAGTTTAATGATAACCTCCTTAAGGTAACCTTAACCTTTGATTGATTTTTCCGTATGTTTCAATGGAATATCGTGCCATGGTGAACAAGCTTTTTTTCCTCTGGAAGAATAACGTGGAGGTACGTTGGGGTGGTTGATCTGCTTGATTTCTTCGTCGGAAACGTTGAAATCGTAGTCTGGAGGAGGCTCTGGATGAGGTTTTTCGTAATCGCTAGCGTCTGTCATTATTTCCTAAAAAAAATTATAGTTTTCTGGATTATTTTTGAGTTACCACGTCGGAATCAGGTCCTTCCATTTCGTGGGCGGAAGGAGCTGGCTCTGGTTCCCATTTGTTGCTTTCACGGCGGCACCAGATTCTCTTAAGGAAGCTAAGACGTTTTTTGACTTTTCCTTTCCTTTTTGATGAGGGTGAAAAATGTCTTAGGAAGGAATTCGACCTTTGGTTTAGCGTGCGAGGAAGAGGTATTGGGGCGTTCCTCTTTTCTTTGATGAGCTCCCTCAAATTTGCGAAATCGCAGCTTGAAGAAAGATATCGATCATCGTATCTTTTGGGCAAAGACGGAAGGTCGGTGTCCGACCTGATTCTTTTTCCCACGTCGCTTATATTTCCCGTCAATGTCCATGGATCCTCACGTCCTAATTTTTGCTGTTCAAATTTTTTACGATGTTGAGCCATATTCTTCAGTAGCCTCTCCCTCGGAGACATTGAAAGACAATCACTGTCTGAACGATTCAGCCTATGGTTTTTCTTCAGCTAAAATACAGTTTAAAAAGAGAACCGTTTAATTTGATCTTACCTGAACATTTTTGTTTAAATCATTACTTTTGAGGCTTTCATAGATGTTTTCATCGCAACGGTTGAACTCATCTTCGACGCTGAAGCTTCTTTTCATCGGCTTTCCATATTCGGAAGAAAGCTTGAACTTCCCTGGAATAGAAGTTTCGCTCGTCACTTTTCTTGACTTTTCCGATCTTTCGCTCAAAGAGTCAGTTTGAAGACTCGCACTTTTTATGCGTATTCTTCCATATTTTTCGTAATTTTCATTCTTCATAGGGCTCAGTATAGGAAGAGTTGAAGATTGACGAGTCATACCGTACGGGTTTTCATATGGATTTTCGTCCATCTATAATTAAAGTTATAAAAGAAATTTTTAAAAACATACAGAATATCGAAAATGAAGAGGTTTTGAGCAGCATCGATGACTACTCTGAAGACACATAGCATCAATGAGCGCCTGTAGCCAAATTTCGTGATCTTTTTTACTCAACGCACGCTAAAATACGGTTATTAATTATCTTTTTCTAATTTCTATACCAAAGAAACGATGTGAGAACGAGTCGAAATAATAATTTCGTATGAATTCCCAGGGAGGACGCTTGCAGCAAGGCCCATATTGACGGTCCCTCGGCATGGCGAAAGGCTCAGATATTCCAACTGTGATTTAATAAAGAAGCAAACGTCCTTCTAACACAAACCACAATTTCTTCCATCGAGAAACTACCCTCTGTGGGAAAAAAAATTAGGTTAAAAATTTTTTTTGTTTAATTTTACCATTTTGCTTTTCTTTTCAAGGTGTCCTGCCATTTTTATGGGCGTTTTTGATTCAGCTGCTATCATTTTTGCCTAAAAAAACAAAATTTTTTCTGTAAATCCGGCCGGATATTTTTAGAAACATACAGAATATCGAAAATGAAGAGGTTTGAGCAGCATCGATGACTGAAGACACATAGCATCAATGAGCGCCTGTAGCCAAATTTCGTGATCTTTTTTACTCAACGCACGCTAAAATACGGTTATTAATTATCTTTTTCTAATTTCTATACCAAAGAAACGATGTGAGAACGAGTCGAAATAATGATTCGTATGAATTCCCAGGGAGGACGCTTGCAGCAAGGCCCATATTGACAGTCCCTCGGCATGGCGAAAGGCTCAGATATTCCAACTGAGATTTATAAAAAAGAGCAAACGTCCTTCTAACACAAACCACAATTTCCATCGAGAAACCCTCTGTGGGAAAAAATTAGGTTAAAAAATTTTTTTGTTTAATTTTACCATTTTGCTTTTCTTTTCAAGGTGTCCTGCCATTTTTATGGGCGTTTTTGATTCAGCTGCTATCATTTTTGCCTAAAAAAAAAATTTTTCTGTAAATCCGGCCCGGATGACCATTTTCTTTATTTAAAAAAATGAGAAAATTTCATATTTTTCGTCTTTTATTAAACTTTGAAGAACCTGGATCCTTCTTTGTTTAAAAACAATGCGACCGCAAACTATTAATTTATTTTCAAAATGGGGTAAATGAGTTTCTTGAAAACTTTCATCTTGTTTTCTCCGATCGCCTTATTTATTAATTCCAAAAGAGTCTTAAGAAATCTGCCATTTCCTCGTATAGCGGTGGAGGATTCAAAGAAAACGTTCCGACCTTTTTTTTTCTGTGCCTTCATGACCGAGAATTTTTTTTATTGTCCATAAAAGTCCAAGCTAATGAACAAACGTCACTACTCTTTCTGCAGTCCTCTAACAAATGCGCATTTTTCGAATTTGAATTAAAATTTGGGACTCTTTTCTCACAATTAGCTCACGTTTTAATTGATTCACGTCTGCTCATGGAAAATGATGGGGTTTCTTTTCGTCGTAAAGTAGTTAGCGAAAAAATTAGGGCGAGCAAGGTCGTCGGATGGAACGAAAGAAAAACGTTGGAAATTGTTTTAATTAAAAACACTCTATGAAAATAGACACGCTCTCTGATTTCCCGTCATTCGCTGGCAAGTTTAGAACGCCGTTGATTAGGCCTCCAGAACAGGAGACATATCCAATCAGACCGTATATTAAGCCACCTTAAGTTTAAGAGGATTATTAATTTTTAAGTTATGACAATGAGCTCTTTCGAACAGTAAGTACGTAGTTAGCAGGAGTCCCAATCTCCCAAATAGGATAGAAATGAAAGAACCCGTGTTTAAAATCCTCAGAGCCAATGAGCAACCCGCAAACAGTAAAATGGCCTCAATTGTGGAGTGCTGGAACAGCAAGTACGTCATTATCAGGCGTACCACCTAAGAACTTCAGAAACTTCAATTGAATTTTTCTATTAGGCTTCCAGAACAGGAAATATATCCATTCAGCCGTATATTGAGCCACCTAAGGTTTAGGCTTCAATAAATTTTTAACTTATATGCCAATGAGTTCTTTGGAACAGTACGTAGTTGGCAGGAGTACCAATCTTCCAAATAAAAAGAATAGAAATGAAAGAACCCGTGTTTAAAATCGTCAAAGAGCCAATGAGCGAGAAAAATGACCTCCTGGAGTGCTGGAACAGCAAGTACGTCATTATCAGGCGTACCACCTTAGATCTTTGGAAGCTTCAATTGAATTTTTCTATTAGGCTTCTAGAACAGGAAACATGCAATAACCAATCAGACCGTAAAAAGTAGTAAAAGCTCAACACTTTGGCACCTGGAACGTATTAGAATAAATTAATAATCAATCTGACCGTATCCGTACATCCGGAATTTTCTGGAAGCAAGTTCTTTTATGTCGTAAAACTATTCAAATGTGACCTTTTTGAAATTTGACACAGACAAACAATTATAAAACTTATTAATATCTTTATTCTCATTTAAATGGAAAAACTGTCCCAGTTACGTTATTTAAATTAGATTATTAAAAGTACTTGTTTGAAGAGTATCCAACGAAAACTTCCTCATAGAGAAGTAAAAATATAGGAGGGGACGTATAAAGGAGGGGGAAGTAAAAGGAGGGGAAGTAACGGAGGAGGAAGTACAGAGGAGGAAGTACGGAGGAGGGGAAGTATAACAGAGGGGGACAAGTATAAAGGAGGGAAAGTATAACAGAGGGGGAAGTATAAAGGAGGGGAAGTATGACGGAGGAGGAAGTACAAAGGAGGGGAAGTATACCGGATTGGGAAGTATAAAGAGGGAAAGTATAATGGAGGGGAAGTATAACGGAGGTAAAGAAGTACAACGGAGGGGAAGTATAAAAGAGGGAAAGTAAACAGAGGGGAAGTATAAAGGATGGGAAGTATGTATAAGGGAATATTGGACCTTTATTAAAGGGGAAGTATAAAGGATGGGAAGTATAATTTTTGTTCTAATTTTTTTTTTCTCAAAAATTTTGTAAGTTTTTTCTCGAAAAATTTTCCAAGTTTTTTTAAATTTTTTTTTTTCGAAAATTTTTACAAGTAGGTATCAAGGTAGTAAAAGTGGGATTTTTGCCCAAGTGAGGTCCCTTTAGTAACTGGTGGAAGTATGAAATTTCTCCCTACTAAAATGATAATTAATGTAAAAAATGACAAATTTTTTGCACCAA
Source organism: Orius insidiosus (assembly GCA_014119065.1). Classification (NCBI taxonomy): domain Eukaryota; kingdom Metazoa; phylum Arthropoda; class Insecta; order Hemiptera; family Anthocoridae; genus Orius; species Orius insidiosus. Next base: position 34,451 of record JACGAQ010001861.1, on the reverse strand, counting down.
AAATTCTTAAAAATATAAGGAGTAGTTGGTGAAAATTTGGTGAAAATCTGACCAACGGTTCGGCCGCAGCGAATTTTTTAAAATTTCAAACAGATATATCTCCGCCATTTTTTCAAAATTCAAAAATCGCCCTCGTTTCTTGTTCACCGACTAAAGAAATTTTGGCGAAAATCGGTTGAAAACTGTGGCCGTAAAGTGTTCAAAAAATGCTACGGCCGGCCGGCACCACAGACAAAATTGAGATCGATTAATTCGACCCTCCGGGGTCTCGAAGACCCCCAAAAACCCGACGTGAAGGGTATCACAATAAAGTTAAAAATTTATATTCATCGATATGCAGTCTTTGTAGGTCAAAAAATCAAAAAACCAATAATTTAAATACTATATTAAAAGTATACCTTCAAAATTTAAACATAAATTAAGATGCGTCCGGAGAGCTTTTACACGAAACGTTAACTGTTAACAAGTGGTACAATTAAACTGGATGCGATGGTACTTACACATGATTTTCTAGAGTAGATTTACCACCACCACGGGACGTAACCACCTCTACTACTTCCGTTGCCTCTTTTAATACCAAACTTTCATTTTAATCATGAAAGTTTTTTTTCTATTTTTAACGTATTTTCGGGTGAAATTTTGCCAAAAAGAATTATTTTTTGCCGTCCATTTATATAGAAAGAAGTTACATTGGTTTTTTGACATTATGTTTTATTTTGCTATTTAAAGCTTTTAAGTTTTGTTCACCGCCTATAAGTTGAGCGCAGAGTCTTCCTTGTTCTATTAAACAGTTGGAAAGAAATGATTTTTTAATATGTCTAATGACTTCGAAATGGATGTGATGAAAGTATTCAAATTTCTGTCTGGCACAGTCCAATCCTTGATGTTCTACGAAGTCGACGAGTCCAGCATTCAAAGCTTCTTCTGCAGTGTAGATTTTAGCTTCCAGTAAAATCTTAAGCCCTTTGTCTTGTCCTAAAATGGTTTTTAGACGCATCGTCGCACCCCAGGCGGGCGCAATTCCCATTTTTTGATGTACGAAACCAAATTTTGAATTGACATCCATAATGCGGTAGTCGGCAGCCATTGAGATCTCTGCACCTCCTCCCAGCGCACCTATCATCTGATAAGTAAACGCTTGATAAAGTTAGAATACCTGATCCGTTGATGTAAACAGCAGAGACGATAGGAAGACGAGAAAGTCTTGAAAGGCAATCTGTCATCACTACTGTAAGATAGTTTGCCTTTTCTTTTGTATCCAGCTGCCTCACTATGTCTAAGTCGCCTCCCGAACAGAAATGTTCCCCTTGGCCTCTTATCAAAAGGAATTTACCTTTTTTCCATTTTTCCAATGTTGAAATCACTTCAATAAACTCCAACATCATTTTTCCTGTAAAAAAGTGACAAGTAGCGACACTAACGGGAAAACACATGAAACAAAATAAAAATGGCATCTGCCAAACTCCACTCACCGCTAATTGCATTCCTTTTTTTAACGTTGTCGATTATTAATTCGGCAAAGCCCGTCTCGTCGTTTTTAATTAAAACGATGTTCCCCCCACCGCCGACTTTTCTGTAAAAACTTTTAGCCTTCCAGTAATAGTAGGCATGGGTTATACGCGTCCATAAATTTCCCATTTGAGAACTTCGCATTTAAATTTGAAAGAAAATCTCTAAAAAGGTTTCTTATCAGTTTATATAGTCACTGTCAAATCTAGCCATGAGGTCAAGCGAAACAAAGCACGAAAAAGGACGAGATACACCGAATGATAATGAGTTAAACCTTGGAATAATATAGTGAGAACGTATATGGTTGTGCACGTGTCCATAAAAGTTTAATATTTTCTTTTATACATAGTAAGATGAGAAAATAGCCATTTCTGTGCCAATTATAAAGTTTACTGTATAATCGACGAGCGACATTGTTGTTTTGAGGAAAGCGGATGACGGTAGAAGGACGTGACTTTCGAATTTTCGGGCGCTTAGGTCAAAATAGAGGCCGAAGATGAAAGGGTTTGCAGGAGAATCGACAACGTCATGCCTGGAAATCGTCGCTATCCACGGAAGGAAGAGCGGTCGATGGCAAGGAACAGCCGAAGATTGGACCAGCAGAATGACGGACGACAAGGAAGATTGTAGACGAGGAGGAAGATTATAAGAGCGGGAGATAGTTGAGCAGAAAGACCGTTCAAAGGTAGTATTGGACGATAAGAAAGACTGGACGAGCAGAAGGAGCAGAGAGTCGGTAATCGACGGAAGGAAGCGCAGTTGATGATTATAAGAGCAAGGAAATTGGACGCCGAAGATTGGACCACCAGAATGACTGGACGACAAGGAAGATTGTAGACGAGGAGGAAGATTATAAGAGCGGGGAGATTAGTTGAGCAGAAAGACCATTCAAGAAGGCACGAGAAGAAAGACTGAACGAGCAGAGAGTCGGTAACATTGGTGAAAATTTGGTGAAAATCTGACCAACGGTTCGGCCGCAGCGAATTTTTTAAAATTTCAAACAGACATATCTCTGCCATTTTTTCAAAATTCAAACCCTCGTTTCTTGTTCACCGACTAAAGAAAATTTGGCGAAAATCGGTTGAAAACTGTGGCCGTAAAGTGTTCAAAAAATGCTACGGCCGGCCGGCACCACAGACAAAATTGAGATCGATTAATTCTACCCTCCGGGGTCTCGAAGACCCCCAAAAACCCGACGTGAAGGGTATCACAATAAAGTTAAAAATTTACATTCACGATATGCAGTCTTTGTAGGTCAAAAAATCAAAAACCAATACTTTAAATACTATATTAAAAGTATACCTTCAAAATTTAAACATAAATTAAGATGCGTCCGGAGAGCTTTTACACGAAACGTTAACTGTTAACAAGTGGTACAATTAAACTGGATGCGATGGTACTTACACATGATTTTCTGAAATTTTTTTTGAATTTTTTTGAAATTTTGCCAAAAAGAATTATTTTTTGCAGTCCATTTATATAGAAAGAAGTTACATTGGTTTTTTGACATTATGTTTTATTTTGCTATTTAAAGCTTTTAAGTTTTGTTCACCGCCTATAAGTTGAGCGCAGAGTCTTCCTTGTTCTATTAAACAGTTGGAAAGTGTTTAGTATGTCTAATGACTTCGAAACGCATGAGATGAAAGTATTCAAATTTCTGTCTGGCACAGTCCAATCCTTGATGTTCTACGAAGTCGACGAGTCCAGCATTCGAAGCTTCTTCTGCAGTGTAGATTTTAGCTTCCAGTAAAATCTTAAGCCCTTTGTCTTGTCCTAAAAGGGTTTTTAGACGCATCGTCGCACCCCAGGCGGGCGCGATTCCCATTTTTTGATGTACGAAACCAAATTTTGAATTGACATCCATGATACGGTAGTCGGCAGCCATTGCGATCTCTGCACCTCCTCCCAGCGCACCTATCATCTGATAAGTAAAACGCTTGATAAAGTTAGAATACCTGATCCGTTGATGTAAACAGCAGAGACGATAGGAAGACGAGAAAGTCTTGAAAGGCAATCTGTCATCACTACTGTAAGATAGTTTGCCTTTTCTTTTGTATCCAGCTGCCTCACTATGTCTAAATCGCCTCCCGAACAGAAATGTTCCCCTTGGCCTCTTATCAAAAGGATTTTACCTTTTTCCCATTTTTCCAATGTTTCAATCACTTCAATAAACTCCAACATCATTTTTCCTGTAAAAAAGTGACAAGTAGCGACACTAACGGGAAAACACATGAAACAAAATAAAAATGGCATCTGCCAAACTCCACTCACCGCTAATTGCATTCCTTTTTTTAACGTTGTCGATTATTAATTCGGCAAAGCCCGTCTCGTCGTTTTTAATTAAAACGATGTTCCCCCCACCGCCGACTTTTCTGTAAAAACTTTTAGCCTTCCAGTAATAGTAGGCATGGGTTATACGCGTCCATAAATTTCCCATTTGAGAACTTCGCATTTAAATTTGAAAGAAATCTCTAAAAAGGTTCTTCTTATCAGTTTATATAGTCACTGTCAAATCTATCGAGCAGAATGACTGGAAGAGAAAGAAGACTGTAGACGGGGAGGAAGATTATAAGAGCGGGGAGATTAGTTGAGCATAAAGACCGTTAAAGAAGGAATATTCGACGAGAAGCAAAGACTGGACGAACAGAAGGAGCAGAGTCGGTAACGTCATTTAAATTAAGTGTAAACTTACGAGTGGTTGTTTACCCACCAAAAAAAAAATTTCCATTAGATGTAACTCTACCTCGTCGGGAAGACCATTTAAGGGATTAAAAATCAGGTTAAGCAACTTAAGTTTGAATTACGCGGTGTCTCGAATGGAATGCCTCTGGTTGAAGGACTTTCGCGAAAATCTATCGATTAATAAAAATCGTGCGGGAATATTTAAATTATAAGAAATAAGGAATATAAGGTTGAAGAGATTTGAAAAATAAGCGCCAGAGCGGTTGAGATAATGACAGCCTTGAGGTATCTCCCCGTAGTGCGTACCATTACTCGTCCTCGATGGTGTAATGGTTAGCACGGCGGAGATCAGTTCTGGAGATGCGGGTTCGAGTCCTGCTCGGGGGCAAATTTTTGTAATCTCTTCTTCCTTCCTGTTTTTATCCTTCAAATTTAAATTGAGCAGGAAGAATAGAAAGACTGGACGAGCAGAAGGAGCAGAGAGTCGGTAATCGACGGAAGGAAGCGCAGTGATGGCAAGGAACAGCCGAAGATTGGACCACCAGAATGACTGGACGACAAGGAAGATTGTAGACGTGGAGGAAGATTATAAGAGCGGGGAGATTAGTTGAGCAGAAAGACCGTTCAAGAAGGCACGAGAAGAAAGACTGAACGAGCAGAGAGTCGGTAACGTCATGCAAGGAAATCGTCGCTATCAACGGAAGGAAGCGCGGTCGATGGCAAGGTACAGCCGAAGATTGGACCAGCAAATGACTGGACAAGAAAAAATACTGTAGACGAGGAACAAGATTAAAGAGCGGGGATACTTGAGCAGAAAGACCGTTCAAGAAGGGACGAGACAAAAGACTCGTCCAGCAGAAGGAGCGTCGGAAAGCGCCTTGCGCCTTACTATCTTTGCTCCCCCCAGAGCGTAGGATGCAATACCTATATGTTTATTTAATCGATTTATTTAGTCGATAAAGTCTGTTTGAATTGAGCATTTGCCGTATGTGCACTTGTTTAGCATAGAATTTACATTCGATGAAAGCTCCTGCCAGAAAGACGCAGCATAGAAGGCACGAAAGAGCGCCTTTTACGAGAAGCACATACGAAAGATTCTCTCTGAAAATGATATTCTTCATAGATCGCGCTTGAAACCAAGTTCTAATCGTAAGACCACCTCCTGCTCCGTACAAAGATATTCCCAAAGAAGTAAAAAGCATTTCCTGAAATATTTTTAACGTAATTTTTATTACAAATTTTACTGTTTTTCTATCGAAGGGGACGTCGTGCATAAAAGATGCTTGAAGCCTGGCGAAATTGGGACCATCATTGCTGAAAAGCCGTCGCAAAAAACATAATTTCGATGTTTGTTCCGAATTCGATTTGCGGAACTGAAAATTCGGTCCGTACATGAATAACGCTTATCAAAATACTGCAACACTAAAAAAGAAAAGAGAAAAAGATTCACAATCTTCCTTACTAATTCTATCAGTTTAAACGTTATAGAAAGAATTCTGTAGTCTATTTTCATTTTCGAAAAGAAACATGTGCTGAAAGAAAATGTGAACGGACTCAATCGGATTATTCGTTCTTTGGTGGAAGAGAGAATCTCTAGAGGATGACCGGCCAACTCAACTTTGTTCAAATCAAAACATGTGACTGCAAAAAAACATCGATTGTAGGAGATTTCGTCATATTTTGAATTTTTTAGATCACTAATTAGAAAAACATAAGGGAATTTGAATCAAGTCAGCAGTGGAAAGTTTTAAAGCGCCTTTCGTTGACGTTTTCCAGAAGTCAAAACAGAATATTCTAGAACGATCGACCGGGTGAATTTTCTTCACGTATTTTACCGCAGTCAGTTTCTGGCTAACGTCCAATTGAAAAAGAAATCTTCCTTTTCGTGCCTTTTACTTGAATTCTCGCATTAGGTATAAAAATCATTTGTTTTTTTAAATCATATTTTAATTTTTGTTGAAGATATAAAATGGCAAAAGCACCAGCGGTTGGAATAGACCTTGGAACAACGTATTCATGCGTGGGAGTTTTCCAACATGGAAAAGTCGAAATTATCGCCAACGATCAGGGAAATCGGACGACGCCAAGTTATGTCGCATTCACCGACACAGAACGTCTCATCGGCGACGCCGCCAAAAACCAAGTCGCCATGAATCCGACCAACACTATCTTCGGTAACTTCAAAATTGCACAACATTGTTTTAACTTATGTTTCAGATGCCAAACGTCTCATCGGCAGAAGATTTGAAGATCCGACAGTACAGTCCGACCGTAAACATTGGCCGTTCGATATTGTGAGCGATGGAGGAAAACCGAAAATCAAAGTCGAATATAAAGGAGAAGAGAAGACGTTCTTCCCTGAAGAAGTAATTTGATTAAATTTTTACATATTTTTAACTTTTTTTTAGGTCAGCTCTATGGTACTTACCAAAATGAAGGAAACTGCGGAAGCATATTTGGGTAAAACTGTGACCGACGCTGTGGTTACGGTTCCTGCATATTTTAATGATTCGCAGAGGCAGGCGACTAAAGATGCTGGAACTATATCAGGACTTAATGTATTACGTATTATTAATGAGCCGACTGCTGCTGCTATTGCTTATGGTCTTGATAAAAAAGGCACAGGGGAAAGAAATGTTCTTATTTTTGACCTTGGAGGTGGCACATTCGATGTCTCCATTTGACTATCGAAGATGGAATTTTTGAAGTCAAATCTACCGCTGGAGATACTCATTTGGGCGGAGAAGATTTTGATAACAGGATGGTGAATCATTTCGCCCAAGAGTTTAAACGTAAATACAAAAAAGATTTGACTGAAAGCAAAAGGGCGTTGAGAAGGTTGAGAACTGCTTGCGAAAGAGCGAAAAGAACGCTTTCATCCTCGACTCAAGCGAACATTGAAATAGATTCGCTTCATGAAGGAATCGACTTCTACACGTCCATCACTCGTGCCAGATTTGAAGAACTTAACGCAGATCTTTTCCGCAGCACCATGGAACCAGTGGAGAAGTCATTAAGGGATGCCAAAATGGACAAATCTCAAATAAATGATATCGTTCTTGTCGGAGGATCAACTCGTATTCCTAAAGTTCAGAAGCTTCTTCAGGATTTCTTCAACGGAAAGGAATTAAATAAGTCGATCAATCCGGATGAAGCTGTGGCTTACGGTGCTGCTGTTCAGGCTGCCATTTTGCATGGAGATAAATCGGAGGAGGTGCAAGATTTGCTTCTTTTGGACGTCACTCCGCTATCTTTAGGTATTGAAACTGCCGGAGGAGTGATGACTGCGTTGATCAAAAGAAACACCACTATCCCAACTAAGCAAACGCAAACATTCACCACATATTCGGACAATCAACCTGGCGTTTTGATCCAAGTTTATGAAGGCGAACGTGCTATGACAAAGACAATAACCTTCTAGGAAAATTCGAATTGACCGGAATACCTCCTGCGCCAAGAGGAGTCCCGCAGATTGAAGTCACCTTCGATATTGACGCCAACGGTATCCTGAATGTCACCGCTATTGAAAAATCGACAGGAAAAGAGAACAAAATTACCATCACTAATGATAAAGGACGCCTCAGCAAAGAAGACATAGAAAGAATGGTGAATGATGCTGAAAAATTCAAAGCTGAAGATGAAAAACAGAAAGCTGTCATATCAGCCAAAAATGCTCTCGAGTCATACTGCTTCCATCTGAAGAGTACAGTGGAAGATGAAAAAAAAAGACAAAATTTCTGAAGAGGATAGAAAATCTATCATGGATAAATGCAATGGTTATTCAATGGCTTGATGCTAACCTCGCTGATAAAGAAGAGTTCGAACATAAGCAGAAGGAGCTGGAACAACTCTGCAATCCGATCATCACCAAGCTGTACCAAAGTGGAGGAGCGCCCGGCGGTTTCCCTGGCGGCTTCCCCGGCGGACCTGGAGCTCCAGGTGCTGGCGGTGCTGCCGGCGCTGGACCCACCATCGAAGAAGTAGATTAAATATCTCGCCAAAAATTACATTCCAAATTCTAGTTCATTCTGCTAGTTAGTTATTAATAAAAGACTTCAACTTGACAAAACCATTTCTGGTGAATTCACAAATTAAAGTTAAGAAGTATTTGATATTTGCTTTTTTTGAGCTGCGTACGCTCTGAAGTATTGGATGAGCTTGTGCATAAAATTACTGAATCGATGAATTCAAATTGCATTTTGGTCTTAATTCAAAATGGGAAGTGATTACAATTTGAATTTAAAACAACATCAGTGATCATCTCAAACCCAGAGTCTATCCATCAAATATTGAAATACTCTTTTGATTTCAACTGTCAAGGGTAAAGAAGAAAAGGCAGTTTTTTTCTTTTAGATATGTGGTGCAGATGCAGAATCCTTGGGACTTTCTTCATATTTGGGACATGAGAAGAAACGAAGATTTAAGACGTCATAGTCCAAAATGCTTTTTTTACCATGGAATGAAAGTTTTTACCGATCGACTTTTTGCCTCCGATGTCGCTCAATTTATCCGATTTAATCGCCGTTCAAGCATCAGGTAAAATCCCACCAAAAACCAAGATTACCTAATTTTTAGACAAAAATTTTGACATTTTGAGCAATAATTTTCCTAAAAACGATAAATCTTGGACAAAAATTGCCACATGGCCAACAGATAGAATGGTTTCCTGATAAAATATTTGCAAGGAAAAAGTAATTTTAAACAATTAAAATAATTAATTTCTTTAAAGTATGCTACTATTCAATATCCTCCATATTCTCAGCTAACTCCAGTTGGTATGGAAATCAAACTTTCGCAGACATTCTGCGAATTTTATAACTGCGTTTTGGAACCTGTGACTGATGATGATCTCTGGGGTGAAATTTGGACAAACAAATCAGGAAATGGTAAAAAATGTTTTATTTTTAACTTCCTTAAAGAAGTTATGTGGTACCCTCGACTTGGGTTTTGGGGTCTTCCAGACCCCGGAGGGTCAATCGAATATTGATCTTTACCGATCTCAACTTGTCTGTTGTGCCGGCCGTCCGTCCGTAGCATTTCCCGAACACTTTACCACACAACCGATTTTCACCAAATTTTCTTTAGTCGGTCAAGAAACAGGGCGATTTTTCAATTTTGAAAAAATGCGGAGATATGTTTGTTTGAAATTTTGAAAAATTCTGCGCCGAACCGTTGGCCCGATTTTCACCAAATTTTCACCAATACTCCTTATATTTTTTAAGAATTTTAGGGTGTAAAAAATTATCATTTTTTTAACGTAAATTTTCATTTTAGTAGGGAGAAATTTCATACTTCCACTCCTTACGAGACCTCTCTTTGGCAAAATCCCATTATTTCTACCTTATTTCCCCCTCTATACTTCCCTCCCTCATACTTCCCCTCCTTTATACTTCCCCTCCCTTATACTTCCCCTCCTATATTCTCTCTTTAAAGAAGTTTTCGTTGGAAGCTCTTCAAACTAATACTTTTCTAGGTGTACTTGGTAACGTTTATACTGGGAAAGCAGATGTGGGCGCTGGAGCAGTTTATCTTTGGGTACAACGAATATATACTTAAATATTCATATCCTTATCATGAATCGAGAGTCACAGTTTTGGTACCGAAGCCGACGCAGTTGCCAGAATGGTCAATCCCGATAATCGCATTTTCTCCCGTTATGGATCGCATTTTCCATAAGTATCGCCACTGTAGCCATCATTTTATATTAACAAAACACAGCAGGAAAAATATCCCGTAAGGAATTTATTTAGGATCATTCTAACATTTTTATGTTTACAATGGTGAATTTAGTTCTTTTTTTGGTATTTTACTAAGAGTTTTTGGCATGTCACTTCTTCAACCACCACCCTCACCTCTATATTCAAAGATTCACACAATTTTTGAAGTCTTATTTTACTATTTGCCACCATCTATTCAGGCGCTCTTTCATCAGTTTTATATTTAGTGAACAAAACAGCAGGAAAAATATCCCGTAAGGAATTTATTTAGGATCATTCTAACATTTTTAGATGTTTACAATGGTGGAGAATTTAGTTCTTTTTTTGGTATTTTACTAAGAGTTTTTGGCATGTCACTTCTTCACCACCACCCTCACGCTTTATAACAGATCTATACTTCAAAGATTTTTCACAATTTTTGAAGTCTTATTTTTACTATTTGCCACCATCTATTCAGGCGCTCTTTCATCTGTTTTGACAGTCCCAGGGTAAGAAAAAAAAAATTATAAAACTGTTAAAAATTAATGTTTGAAGATATAATCCACCGATTGATAGTCCGATGGATTTATAAATCTGGGATAACATGGATGGCTGATCATGAGGCGTGGATTATTCTTTACAGCAGGCAAATGAGAAGCATCTTCAGGGATTGGTCAAGAAATTTGAGGCTCACGAAACGAAAGATTTGATTGGTTATGCTAAAGAAGGAGGTTATGGATTCAGCATAGAAATCATGGCTGCTGGTAAATTTATGATGTTATTATCAATATTTTCCTTAGGACATGTGACGCATACGGCACATTTGAGTAGTGAGATGATAACGGACTTCATGTTATGAAAAAGGAGCTTTATGATGCTTTAACGGCAACTGTGTTTCAAAAAGGTTCTCCTTACGTCGAGAAATTTAATTGGCTCATCATCGATGTTTGGATGCTGGGCTTTTTAGCTTGGGAGACACATCGTCGCTTAAATATCTTTCCTCGAGGCTTCAAACTGCACTTATATTTCAGAGTCAAACTCACAAAAACTTAATAATCCATCAAACTTCGCCTCAATCATGTACAAGAGCGTTATATCCTCAGTTTAGGATCTGCTGTTGCTTTTATAGTTTTTACGAAATTTTATTTACTAAAAGAGATTCTCACATGAAATAAACAAAAAACTTAGGATCACAGCTTTATCCGTGTTTCTTTTTTCATACAATATCTACACACTTTTCATTATATACAACTGTATTTTTAGTAGTTTAAATATAAATTAAACAAAAAAATTTTTATTAACCCTTGATAGGGAGTAGAAATAAAGGGAAGACAGAAAAAAAGAAGGAAAAAACAAAATATATACAGATTATCACAGAAGTAAGTATGTAACTAAAAAACTGTCAAGATGTACTCGTATTTATAAATAAAATGGAGGTAAAAATAAAAGTTCCTAAAGGGGGAAATAAGTGACAAATCGAGCGAAAATTTCTATGAAATATCAGAAACAGGGTGGCCCAGTTTAGTACGTCAATAAAAAAATTTAATGACATCATAAATGAGTAAATTTTGTCTTTGTGTTCTGATCCGTTTAGGAGTTATGATTTTTTTTAAAAAAGCAATTCCCCCACAAAAAACATTTTTTTAACCCAAAATCCTTAATTTGACTTTTCGAGACCATATTTAAAATCTAAATACATCAAATGTTTTATTTTTCACTAAAAAAAATCATAACTCCTAAACGGATTGACTCCAAGAAAAACCGGGTTTTAAATACCACTTTTTTTACCATAACTCATCCGTTTAGGAGTTATGATTTTTTTTAAAGCATTTCCCCACAAAAAACCATTTTTTTAACCCAAATCCTTTAGATTTATGACTTTTTGAGACCATATTTAAAATCTAAATACATCAAATGTTTTTCTTATTGACTAAAAAAAAAAATCATAACTCCTAAACGGATTGACTCCAAGAAAACCCGGGTTTTAAATGCCACTTTTTTTACCCGAACTCAATCCGTTTAGGAGTTATGATTTTTTTTAAAAGCTTTTCCCCACAAAAACCATTTTTTAACCCAAAATCCTTTAGATTTATGACTTTTTGAGACCATATTTAAAATCTAAATACATCAAATGTTTTTCTTGTTCACTAAAAAAAAATCATAACTCCTAAACGGATTGACTCCAAGAAAACCCGTTAAGATGGATAAAGGAATACGATTTGGCAGCAATGCTAGGCTTGGAAGGGATTAGAAAATTAGTCTATGCTAAAAACTTCCTAGCTGGTTTAGCTAAAGATGTCTCTCAAAGAGAAATATACCAATCGTACGAAGACCTGAAATCTACTCTTAAGAACGAATTTCAACAGAAATATTCAGCCACGAAATTCATTCGCTTCTATGAATCGTTCAAAGAAAAATGAAGAAACTTTTCTTCAGTACTATTTGAAATGATAGATATTGCGAGAAATGGTGATCTTGAAGAAGAGTCGATTATATATTATGTAATCAACGGGGGTTTTAAATGCCCCTTTTTTTACCCTAACAATCCCTAACTCAATCCGTTTAGGAGTTATGATTTTTTTTAAAAGCATTTCCCCACAAAAACCATTTTTTTAACCCAAAATCCTTAAGATTTATGACTTTTAGAGACCATATTTAAAATCTAAATACATCAAATGTTTTTCTTGTTCACTAAAAAAATCATAACTCCTAACGCATTGACTCCAAGAAAACCTGGTTTTAAATGCCACTTTTTTTTACCCTAACTCAATCCGTTTAGGAGTTATGATTTTTTAAAAAGCATTTCTCACAAAAACAACTTTTTTAACCCAAAATCCTTTAGATTTATGACTTTTTGAGACCATATTTAAAATCTAAATACATCAAATGTTTTTCTTGTTCACTAAAAAAAAATCATAACTCCTAAACGGACTCCAAGAAAACCCGCGTTTTAAATGCCACTTAATTTTTTTTTATGCTCATTTGTCACAATATTTCTCCCTTTCTTCATTATTTATATTACAAGTTATAACTACAGAGTTACACCTTAAAATGAAGATCTATCGAGTTAAACTATAAATTGACAACCAATAAAAAATTCACTGGTAACAGTCAGATCGATTTGATTTATGTCATGTTTTAGCCTTCTGATTACAAATAAATAAAAAAGAGAGAAAAAAATGCACAACCCCTGAAAAAGTGATGAAAGAAACATAAATGCAAAATAACTTGACAACCAGTATCACATTCTAACGTGCACGGAAAAGTGCCTGGAAACTAACATAGAGAAAAGCGACCCTTAAAAAAAAATGAAAATCTTTGGAAGGTCTAGATCACAAAAAATCTAAATGCCGAATTTGAAAGGCAGCTTTTTATTTTGTGGGTTTTTTTTAGCTAGAGGCGACTTTTTCTGCCGTGAAGAACATGAAGCTGCAAGGCACAGGGTATGAAAATTTGACTGAAAATTTATGTTATTGATGGTTTTGAAGATTTATAATTTACCTTTATTTGATTATATAAAACAAAGACTTTAATCGCTAGCTCCAGGATGTGTCGTACCCGTTCCATGACTTGAGGCGCTAAATAAACCCGTCGCTCTTTATAGAAGAAACTAACTACGCCTCTGTAACCCGTCCGAGGGACTCCACTCTGAAAAAAAAAAAATTAAATTTTATAGACCAACAAAAAACTCCATTTAATAGGATGAAAAACCAAGAGAAACGCCAGTATATCCATTAAAAAGGGTGTTTCTTGGATGCAACAGAACGTAATAAGTATTCTCGGCTATAAGGGCATAGAAAGTACCAAAATATGGAGAAATGGGAGTTTTAGGAGGGGAAAAAACAAGGAATTCTGGGAAAAAGGGTGTTTCTTGGATGATAGACAGCAGAACATGATAGTAATGAGTAATCTCGGCTACAAGAGCATAGAAAAGTACATACCACAAATGTGGTGAAATGGGGTTTTAAAAGGGAAAAAACAAAGAAAACGCCAGAAAATCCAGGAAAAAGGGTGTATCTTGGTTAGGAATTCAAGGCTATAAGTGTTTTAGAAACACCAGGAAATCTAGGAAAAAGGGTGTTTCATGGTTAAGTATTCTCAGCTGTAAGGCCATGAAAAGTACCAAAAATCTGGTAAAATGGAGGTTTTAGGAGGGGAAAATCAAGGAAAACGCCAGAAAATCCAGGAAAAAGGGTGTTTTTTTGGATGATAGACAATACAACATGATCGTAATGAGTAGTTTTCGGCTACAAGGGCTTAGAAAAGTACCAAAAATATCGTGAAATGGGGTTTTAGAAGGGGAAAAACAAGGAAAACGCCAGGAATTCTGGGAAAACAGGTATTTCTTGGATGATAGACAGTAAAACATGATCGTAATAACTAATAAGTATTCTTGGCTATAAAGCCATGGAAAAATACCAAAAACCTGGTAAAATGGGGGTTTTAGGAAACACCAGGAAATCTGGGAAAAAGGGTGTTTCTTGGTTGAGTATTCTCGGCTATAAGGCCATAGAAAAGTAACAAAAATGTGGTAAAATGGGGGTTTCAGGATGGGAAAAAAAGGAAAACGCCAGAATATCTGGGAAAAAGGGTGTTTGTTAGAAGATAAACAGTAGAGCATGATTGTAATGAGTATCCTAGGCTATAAGGGATTAGAAAAGTACCAAAAATCTGGTAAAATGGGGCTTTTAGAAGGGAAAAAAACAAGGAAAACGTCAGGAAATCTGGGAAAAAGGGTGTTTCTTGGTTTAGTATTCTCGGCTATAAGACCATGGAAAGTGCCAAAAACTTGGTAAAATCGAGGTTTAGGAAACACCAGGAAACCAGGGAAAAAGGGTGTTTCTTGGATGATAGACAATAGAACATGATTGCAATGAGTAGTTTCGGCTATAAGGGCTTAGAAAAGTACCAAAATGTGGTGAAATGGGGGTTTTAGGAAGGGAAAAAATAAGGAAAACGCCAGGAAATCCGGGAAGAAGGGTGTTTCTTGATGGTAGACAGTAGAACATGATTGTAAAGAGTATTCTAGGCAAGAACGTCAGAGAAAAAACAAGGAAAACGCCAGGAAATCCGGGAAAAAAGGGTGTTTCTTGGATGATGGACAGTAGGACATGATCGTAATCAGTATTCTCAGCTATAAGGATTAGAAAAGTATCAAAAATCTGGTAAAATGGGCGTTTTAGGAAGGGAAAAAGCAAGGAAAACGCCAGGAAATCCGGGGAAAAGGGTGTTTCTTGGATGCAACACAGTACAATGAACGAAATGAGCATTCTCAGCTATAAGGCCATAGAAAAGTACCAAAAATGTAGTAAAATGGGTGTTTAGTAGGGGGAAAAAAACGAGAAAACGCCAGGAAACCGGGGAAAAGGCTGTTTCTTGGATGGCAGACAATAGAACATGATATTTTCGGCTTATAAGTTATAGAAAAGTACCAAAATCTGAAAAAATGGGGTTTTATGAGGAGAAAAAGAAGGAAAACGCCAGGAAATCCGAGAAAAAGGGTGTTTCTTAGATAATAGAACAAGATTGCAAACGCATTGAGTATTCTCGGATATAAGACTTGGAAATCGCCTAAAAATCTGATGGCAATAGAACAATGGAAAAGGACCAAAAATCTAGTGAAAAGGAGGTTTTGTGGCCAAAAGACAGAGGAAAAAGCCTAGAAATACGTGGACTAAAGGTTACTTTAATCATGAAAATCCTTAGTATTGTATCATGATTAATTTTATAATAGCCTTGTTCCAACCGCAGTTCGAAACTCCTGGAGCATGCGCAGAAGGACTTAGACGTCAAATCTGACATGCAAATCCTTCTGCGCACGCTCCAGGAGTTTCAAACTGCGGTTGGAACAAAGCTAATTTAGAAAGCTTTAATTACCTTAAAATCGTCCATAAGTCCCAGAGATTTGGCAGATACTTTGTATTTGGATTTTGTATCATAGACTACCCTAACTGGACCTTTGGGGGGCCACCGATTTTAGCAGCTTTTAATTCCTGATAAGGAACAATCGGGCTTTCATAAACCGCTTTCACAAATGATGTGTCATAATTGTCCTAAAACAAAATTAGATATTTTAAAATTGATTTTAAATGTCATACCTTGAGCAAATAAGTCAAATTTTTTTCGGTGAACTGTACAAATTGTTTATTGAGGTGGATAAATTTGAGGTGTTTTTCATAAAAAAGGCCGCTGAAAATAAAGTTTAGAATGGTTTTTTGGTGTTAAGTTTTGGTTTTTACTTGCTGACGCCGATTTTTCCGAAAGTTTTTGTTCTTGAGATTTCTGGCCTGATGCAAGATCTGTCTTTTCGTTGGGCCGGCTGGCGGATCCAGTCGTCCCAGTAGCTAAAATAAAAACTTTAAGAAAATTGAAATTATTTAAAAATTAAAACCTTAGAGGCCATTTTGGGGCTAGTTCTGCCCAAATTTCTTTGGTGAGCATCCATCCAAGTCCTGGGAAGAAATCTGTCCTATGTAAAAGCTCCGGTGAGTTCAAATCGACCAAATCCTGCTTCCCATTATCATTCCACGCAGAAACACACCAAAGTGTTGGGTCTTGCCGCAGTAAAGGCAAAGTCGCAGAAAAATATGAAAAGATGTCAGGCGAAACATCAAGATCATCTTTAAAAAAAAGTTGAATATAACATTTTTATATTGTTTAAAAATTACCTTCAATAATAATAACAGTCGAAAAATTATAATTAAAAAAGTTTGGTTTAACGCCCATCCGTAATGTCTGGCGATTTTAAAGTAGCCTTTAAATTTTTTTTCTTTTGGAGGGACAAATATTTCACTTGATCTGGTTGCTGTAAAAACATTTTTATTTGAAAATAATTTAGAAAGAAAATTACTTTGATATGAAAAACTTGGTCAGAATAAGCGTCGATGGCGTCGGAAGTCGCTTGATGTTGGCAATCCTGGGAGACGATAATGGGGAATTGATCGGCGTTAGGGCGATAGCGGATAAGCTGGTCGAGGCATCTTGTAACCGTCGGGCGAGAACATGCGAAAACTAAAACTGCGATAACGCCTTGCCTAGACAAAGTGTGTATCCTTTTTCTTCTTTTCTTTCCTCTTCATAAGCGGCTGCTTTTTCCTCTGCCTCTGCTTTTTGAGTCTCTCCTATTTAAAAATAATAAACAATAATTTTTTTTAAAAACTACATACTTCTAGAAGCAATCGCTCTTTTGACGTCGGCCCAAAGTTGGGCGTTAATTTTAAAATCTTGTTTAATCTGCGACTCCAAATCTTCAAGGTTGCTTTTTGCGTTAGGGACATTGTTAAACTAAAAATTAAAATTTAGAAAATTTCATCATTTCTAATCCTTACGGTTTGAAGTGGTTTATCATGGATTAATAAATAAATGATGATAATCCATGTGAAAATAGAAATGACTAGAATTCCAGCCAGGTGGTTCCGCCGCATTTCACTCCCATCACATCTAAAAGTTTCAAAATAAAGAATTCATTAAATATAAATTAATTCCCCACAAAGGGAGTAACATGTGGTTTCATGGTAAAACCTCAACCTTACAAATTCTTATCTTAAGCTGGCCTTGAATGAAAAATATAATCTTGATACTTTTAGGAGAAGAAAAATTGCCCATATTTTGGGAAAACGCCAGGAAATCTGATAAAAAAGGGTGTTTTAAGAGCAAAAGCAAGTGAGAAAAAAATCAAAAATTTATTAAAAAGAGGATTTTTGGGCCTAAGAAGCCAGGAAAACACCCAAAGAAAAGTGGGAATTTTTCAAACAATTTTCGGGATACATTTTTTTGGAGGTTTTTTTGACAGAAAATTCCCACTTTTTTGGGGGGTTTTCCTGGCTCCTTTGGCCAAAAACCCTTTTTTAAATATATTTGGGTTTTTTTTTAATCTCTTCTTTTACTCTTAAAACACTTTTTTATTGGATTTCAGGCGCTTTCCCGATTTCTGCTTAAATTTGGCAGTTTTTAGGAGTTATCTTTAATTTATTTTGGAGCTCGGATTTAAGGAAACATTTGTGGCAACAAAAAACTTCCCATTTTACCAAATTTTCGATGTTAACTTCCTTAAAGAAGTTATTGTGATTTTTGGAGAAGGGTATTCCAGACCCCAGAAAATCAAATCGAATATTGATCTTTACCGATCTCAACTTTGTCTGTTGTGCCGGCCGGCCGTCCGGAACATTTTACGACCACAGTTTTCAACCGATTTTCACCAAATTTTCGGTGAATGAGAAACTAACGAGGGCAATTTTTGAATTTCGAAAAAATGGTGGAGTTATGTCTGTTTGAAATTTTAAAAATTCGTGCGGCCGAACCGTTCGTCCAATTTTCACTCCTATATTTTTTTTACGAATTATTTGTATAAAAAATTATCATTTTTTTTACATTATCATTTTAGTAGGGAGAAATTTCATACTTCCACGCGTTACGAGAGGGACCTCCCTAGGCCAAAAATCCCATTATTTCTACCTTGATACTTAGAAAAGTTTGGGAAAAAAATTGGAAAATTTGGGAAAAAAAAACTTCCCCTCCGTTATACTTCCCCTTCTATATTCCCCCCCCCCCTCTTTATACTTTCCCTCCTTTATTCTTCGCCCTTTGTTATACTTCCCCCTCCTCTATTTTACTTCTTTTAAGGAAGTTTTCGTGGAAGCTCTTCAAACCAGCACTTTTTTTGTGCTCTTATGCAGTTTTTAGGAGTTTTCCTCTACTTTTTTGGAGTTCGGATATAGGAAACTTTTGCGGCAACAAAAAAACCTCCCATTTTACCAAATTTTTAATGATTTTTGAGAGGATAAACCTCCTGTTAAAAAGAGATTTCGAGAGTTTTAGAAGGAAACACCCTTTTTATTCGAGCTTTTAAGCCTAAAAACCCCCTTTTCAACGCATTTTGTGCAATGACACTGCCATAATTTTTACCAAATATTTTGGGCAAATGCTTTTTCGGTCAAGATACCCACTTTTGACTGATTTTTTGAAATTTTTCTCATTCATAAATTACGAAAACCTTTTTAAGTGATTTTCAGAGTAATCATTACGTTTTTCGGAAGTTTAGGTGGGTTTTTAGACCGAAAAACTTCCATTTCTGTAGTGGTTTTTAGGCTCATAAACTCCATTTATAAGTGGACTTTTGGGTGATAAATAAACAGCAACCCTAATAAACAGAAAAAACGAAAAACATAAATCCACTGCCCAAAACAGATAGTTTATGAAAGTCATAAAACGAAGTATAAGTTAAGCACTTTATACTTTGACAAAAGCTACCTAAAACCGCATTTTGAATAAAATTACCAGAAAAAACTGCAAAAAAGAATTCCGACTAACAGTAAGGATAAACACTACTCTATTTTTCGGCTTGAATAAATATTTACTCTAAACAGACACGTCATGAAAAGAAATGAAACTAGAACGAAAGACCTTCAAAATGATAGGGGTACAAAACATTTTTTTTTATCAGGATGTGAACACTCTTTTCATTGCGTTATCAACAGAATATTTGAAGCAATTAAAAAACTAAAAAAGTCTGCAAAAGATTAGATTATTATCATAATTTTTTTTCGGTTTAAAGCTCACCATGAAGTAATAGAAGTTGCTAATTAACTGCTGCCTCCAAAATGACAAATGCATAACTAAATTTGAAATTAAATCATTTTTTAATTTGATAGAAAAGAAATTTTTGAAAAAGAATTTTTTTAAAAATTAATTTTAGACGGAAATCTGAATTTGCAATCAAAAGTCAAAATGGTTAATTGAGTGAACAGTCTGAAAGGTTGTTCCTCAAGCAACGTGAGCGCAGCTTGTGGCTGAATTCTATATTTAACTAGAAGATATTGTTCCAACCGCAGTTTGAAACTCCTGGAGCATGCGCTGAAGGATTTCGACGTCAAAATTGACGTCGTTTGTCTGTCAAATCTGAAGTCCAAATCCGTCTGCGCATGATCCAATAGTTTGAAACTCCTAGAGCATGCACAGAAGGATTTCGATGTCACAACTGACGTCAGATTTGACGGATAAACGATTAGAACGACGTCTACTTTGACGTCGAAATCCTTCTGCGCATGCTCCAGGAGTTTCAACAATGAAAGCGGTTGGAACAATGATTTTTAACTTTTGAATACTTAACTATGCCACATTTATGGCTTTCCTCAGCAATCTACTAGTGAGAGAAATAAAATGGAAATTTCAAAAGTACAAAATAAACATTTATTTATACAAAATGGAATGTTGGTTGAAAAGAGGAATTATGATTGATCTAATGCTCCGTCCAAGAAGGCGTAAGACTCGGTCGCTGCGACAGCGGAGTAAACGTGACGACCCAGCAATGTTTTCATTTTAGTCGATGAAAGATAAGCATAAGAGTCTTTGCTCATAGATTCAATAAACAACTCCTAAAATCAAAAAAAAAAAAAAAAAAAAAAAACGGTTAAAATTTAAAGAAAAACACTTCCAGACCACCAAAAAAAGTTTAGAATAGACTCAAAATAGTCTATAATTAGGGCATCAACTTGGGAGAAAATTTGCAACTCTTTTGGGACGGAAAAAGAAGACTTTTTTGGGTGGTGGGATTTTACTAACCCTTTCGAGACCGCAGGCGACTATAGTTGCCCAGCGGGAAGCCTCTCTAAGACATTTAATACCTTCGCTTCCCGTGGCGCTAGCGACATGCAAAAACTAGCCATCTGTTGGGGAAGAAATGAACTACATGATGATCGCATCACTCGTCGCTTTCTGGGCACTGGAGCGGTCGGGGAGAGTGAGGGGAAGGGTGGAGCTAACTCAGTGGTGCGCCAGTAGCGCGGAGAATCCGGCGTTGTTTTACTCGTTTTTCTGCAGCAGCAATTTTGGCTCAAAAGAAGCTATTTTTTTCCAAAAATCCAATAGCAACCGTTCTTCTGCTGAAAACAACCCTCCAACTACCAGAATCCCAAAAGAGTTCTGCCATTTGCCACTTCATCGTCCCAACAGTGGCAGCAAGGCCCAAAGGAAGCGATTCTTTAGATTCCAATAATACTATAGCAACCATTGTTCTTAGGCAAAAGCAACCCTCCAACTACCACCATACCAAAAGGGTTCTGCCATTTGCCACTGCATCGTCCCAACAGGGCAGCAAGGCCCAAAAGAAGCGATTCTTTTGACCGATTGTCCATCGATCATACTCACAGTGGCTTTGGTGATCAAAAATACAGCATCCGCACTTGTCATAGCAACGTCTGGGTCAGTTTTGATAATCTGCTTGACCCGTCCCAAAGGAATTTCGGCCGCCTTGTAGCGAGGAGTCGAAGGCGTAGTTTTAACCCGCTTTTTAGCGGAACACCTTCCAATTCTTCGCTTCATCATCGTTTTTCTCCGAAATTGAACTAACATTTAAATCTTCACCTTCATCTTTTTCCATAGTGAACAACAAAAATAACCGGGAAACAGAGGCCTAATTTTAAGAAGTTTATACTTTCCGCCAGTTTAATCTATTATCATGTTTTACAATAAAAAAAAATTTCCCTTTTTAATAAATGTAAAAATCAAATCAACACCCTACGCTTCTTCTTTTTAGACAATTTTCTCAAGATTGCAGAAAAATTTTCCCAAGAATATGAGAGTACCAATTTATTTCCCAATTTTTAGGGGTTGTCAAATTCCGGTGATTGACACGTGATGTCAAGGGAGGGGATTTACGTCAGATGAAAAAAGAAGGGATGAAAAAATTGCGCCAAATTTTTGCGCATCACGTGACCACGTGTGCAGTTCCCGGTTTTAAACGGAACTATTTATAACCTTTAAATTTATATTTTCAATTCAGTTGAGCGTTTACGCTTTCGAACGTTCTTCTTCATAACAATTTTATTTCGTCTTAAATATTATTTTATTGATCAATGATGAAGTATATCGTTGTGACCGGTGGAGTTATTAGCGGAGTCGGTAAAGGCGTCATTGCTAGTTCGTTTGGTACAATTTTGAAATCATGCGGTATTCAAGTGACTACTATTAAAATAGATCCTTATATAAACATCGACGCTGGCACTTTCTCGCCTTACGAGCATGGTAAATTTTTTATATTTTACTATCACAAAATATAACTTTAATTTTGACGCTCTGAGTGATAGATTACTCAATCATTACTTTTTCCTGGCTTAAAACGCTCTTAGAATGTTATATTCCTCAATGGTTACTTGATGACTTTTTTCTGGCTTAAATCGCTCTCAGAGTGGTAGATTACTCAATGATTACTTTTTTCCTGGCTTAAAACGCTCTTAAGATGGT
Organism: Orius insidiosus; assembly: GCA_014119065.1. Classification (NCBI taxonomy): domain Eukaryota; kingdom Metazoa; phylum Arthropoda; class Insecta; order Hemiptera; family Anthocoridae; genus Orius; species Orius insidiosus. Next base: position 12,324 of record JACGAQ010001861.1, on the reverse strand, counting down.
TAAATTACTCAATGATTACTTGATGATTGCTTTCTTCCGCCTGAAAACGCCTTAAAACGAGTGATAGATTACGCAATGATTCTTTGATTACTTTTTTCTGGCTTAAAACGCTCTCAGAGTGATAGATTACTCAATGGTTACTTGATGATTACTCTTTTCTGGCTTAAATCGCTCTCAGAGTGATAGATTGTACTTTGATTACTTTTAACGCTCTTAGATTGTTAGATTACTTGATGATTGCTTTTTTTCCGCCTGAAAACGCTCTCAGAGTGATAGATTGCTCAATGATTACTTTGATTACTTTTTTCCTGGCTTAAATCGCTCTCAGAGTGATAGATTGTACTTTGATTACTTTTAACGCTCTTAGGATTGTTAGATTACTTGATGATTGCTTTTTTTCCGCCTTAAAACGCTCTCAGAGTGATAGATTGCTCAATGATTACTTTGATTACTTTTTCCTGGCTTAAAACGCTCTAAGATTATTTGATTACTCAATGATTACTTCATGATTACTTTTTTCTGCCTGAAAACTCTCTCAGAGTGATAGATTACTTTGATTACATTTTTCTTGGCATAAAACGCTCTCAGAGTGATAGATTGCTCAATGATTACTTTGATTACTTTTTTCCTGGCTTAAAACGCTCTAAGATTGTTTGATTACTCAATGATTACTTCATGATTGCTTTTTTCTGCCTGAAAACTCTCTCAGAGTGATAGATTACTTTGATTACATTTTTCCTGGCATAAAACGCTCTCAGAGTGATAGATTGCTCAATGATTACTTCATGATTACTTTTCCCGGCTTAAAACGCTCTCGAATTGTCATATTACTAACAATTTGCCTAAAATTTTTACCTAATTTTATTTAAGTAATCATTTTTTTAATCATTAATCTTGATGTGATCACTAAATTACAAGTAATCATTAATGTCATTTTTCGATTAATGATTAAAAGTAATCAGTAACCACACTATATGATCGATTATGATTATTAATCATTAACCACGTGGAAAGTAATTGATAACTTTTTGTAATCTTGCAAACACGGTTCATAGTAGTCGATTACTTGAATAATCAATTAATCACACATTAAAAGTTAACTTTCAAATTAAACGCTTGGTTTCTTTCAGGGGAGACGTACGTCCTGGATGACGGTGGAGAAGTCGACCTTGACCTTGGAAATTACGAAAGGTTCCTCGATGTCACCCTTCACCGCGATAATAATATAACCACCGGTAAAATATACTTGAATGTCATCAACAACGAAAGAAGAGGCGACTATCTGGGAAAGACTGTGCAAGGTAATTTCTTTTTCGCTTTTTCATTTATTATTGGATTTTCCAGTTGTTCCTCATATCACTGATAAGATTCAAGAATGGGTTGAGCGAGTCTCCATGCAGTCTGTCAGCGAAGATGGAAAGCAACCAGAGGTATTGTAGTGCTAACAAAGTAGATCGATTACTTTCTGTAACCGATTACATTTTGATTATTGTCATCTGATTTTTTAAATAATCACCTTCATTATTACAAGTAATTATGATTAATTTTGTAATCGATTACAAAATGTAATCACCCCAGTTGATTACAAAAAAATAACCGATTACCTGAGTAATCTGATTACTCCAAGATGATTTCGTAATGATTTTTGCAATGTTTTTAATGTTTAAAAGAGTAGTTCTAAGCGTTTAGCAATGCATATTTTGAGTTTTCAGACAGGAAAAAGTAATCATCTAGTACTCATTGAGTAATCAATCACTCAGAGAGCGTTTTAAGCCAGAAAAAGTAATCAAGAAGAAGTAATCAATGAGTAACCTATCACTCTAAGATTGTCAGATTATTTAATGATTACTTTTTCATGGCTTAAACTGCTCTGAGTTTGTTAGATTACTCAATGATTACCTGATGATCACTTTGCTGAAAACGCTCTCAGAGTGATAGATTACTCAATGATTACTTTGATTACTTTTTTCCTGGCTTAAAACACTCCTTGTTAGATTACTCAATGATTACTTTTTTCTGCCTGAAAACGCTCTCAGAGTGATAGATTACTCAATGATTACTTTGATTACTTTTTTCCTGGCTTAAAACACTCCAATATTGTTAGATTACTCAATGATTAATTTTTTCTGCCTGAAAACGCTCTCAGAGTGATAGATTACTCAATGATTACTTTGATTACTTTTTTCCTGGCTTAAAACACGCCAAGATTGTTAGATTACTCAATGATTACTTTATTCTGGCTGAAAACGCCCTCAGAGTGATAGATTACTCAATGATTACTTTGATTACTTTTTTCCTGGCTGAAAACGCCCTCAGAGTGATGGATTACTCAATGATTACTTTTTCGTGATAAAAAGTTATGGATTTTCCCATTGTGCCGACCGAAGTGTGGCCTTGTGGATCCTTAATTCTTTTTTATTTTTAGGTCTGCATTGTTGAACTTGGAGGTACAATCGGAGACATTGAAGGGATGCCTTTCGTTGAAGCTTTTAGACAATTTCAGTTTAGAGTGAAAAAGGAAAATTTTTGCTTAGCTCATGTTTCTCTCGTACCTCAGGTAATAAAAATCGCTAATGTTTATTATAACATAATAAATTAAATTTCTAGCCTAAATCGGCAGGTGAATCGAAAACGAAGCCGACTCAAATAAGCGTGAGGGAACTCCGCGGTCTCGGATTGTCGCCTGATCTGATAGTTTGTAGAAGCGAATTTCCGATAACGGAACATGTGAAATCGAAAATTTCGATGTTCTGTCACGTCCCGACGGAACAGGTCCTCTGCATACATGACGTCTCATCGATCTATCACGTCCCTCTTCTCATGGACAGACAAGGCGTCGTCGAGTTCTTCAAAGACCGCCTTCAGCTCAACATAACACTTCCGAGGCCCAGGGATTTTATGAAAAGCTGGAAAAAAATCGCAGAACGTGTCGACACCCTTCGGAAAGAACTCAATATAGCATTGGTCGGAAAGTACACCACTTTACAAGATTCCTATACTTCAGTTTCCAAAGCACTTCAACACGCAGCAACATTCGCTGGCTACAAAGTCAACATAACGGTACTTCTAACCTAAATATAAACCTCAACTAATCATTTTTATAGTACATTGAGTCAGTTAATCTAGAAAAAAGTACAGAAGCATCGGATCCTGTTTTATACCATGAAGCCTGGAGACAACTCTGTAAAAGCGAGTATGTAAAAATAATTAATTTTTAAATTATCTAACATTTTATTTTAGCGGAGTTGTTGTTCCTGGCGGTTTTGGAACAAGAGGTGTAGAAGGCAAAATCGAGGCGTGCAGATGGTGTCGGGAAACCAAAAAGCCATTTTTAGGCATCTGTCTTGGCCTTCAAGCAGCCGTCATAGAATTCGCAAGGTACTTTTTTTTATTTAAAAAAATACTTCTTCAACCATTTTTTTAGAAACGTTCTCCTTCTCTCCAAAGCCAACACCGTAGAAATTGACGAAAAGACCGAACATAAAGTCGTAATTGAAATGCCGGAGCACAATCCAGGTGAACTCGGCGGCACAATGAGATTAGGAAGACGGACGACACTTTTTAAAAATAACGGATACAACTCCATCCTCAGTAATTTGAAGCATTTTTTCAATTAATCAAAAATAAACATTTTACAGAGCAACTTTATGAGAATAAAGACAAAATCGAAGAACGTCACAGGCACAGATATGAAGTGAATCCTGAATACGTTGAAGATTTTGAAAAAGAAGGATTAAAATTCGTCGGTAAATATTATTTTATTAAATTTTTTAAAATTTTATACAATTATATTAGGGACGTGCGAAGAAAAAAAGAGGATGGAAATACTTGAATTGGAAGGACATCCTTATTTTGTGGCGACCCAATATCACCCTGAATATTTATCTCGACCTTTAAAACCATCTCCACCTTTCATAGGGCTCATTTTAGCATCAGGAAACAAACTAAGTAGTTTTCTTCATAAAGGTTGTCGAATGTCTCCCAAAAATATATCTGAAGACGATTCCTCAGGTTGTTTAATTTTTAAAATTAATAATTAATTTGTTAATTAATTTTTTAGATGAAAGCAGTCATGATGAGCGGATCTGAGGTTTTATTTTTTAGGTTTCTGCATGAAAAAAGCGAATGGTAACTTTTGCGATAATTTTTGTTAATTAAAATGAATATGACCACAAACTGTGGAATTTAGCCTTCACAGCTTTTAACATTCCTGATTTTAAGCTGATTTTTGTTCATTTCAAGGCTGTGTTTGTCAAAGTTTTAATTATTGTTAATTACCATTGTGTTCCAATAAAGTTAAATTTTATTTATTTTTTTCTCATTTTTTCATACTGAGGTGATGTTGAAATCTTCGTTGACTATCGGCTTCATTTGAACGATCGCCACGATGTACGTTAAAGTTACGCTAACTACCTATAATAATTTTAAATGTTGTTAATTATTATTTTTTTAATTTTACTTTGACGATTAAGCCGAGGCGGACATTAAAGAAATTACTCGCACTTATTTTAACGTCACGGTGATAATTTAAACTTTGGTAATACTCAATCTAGAAAATAATTCCTTGTTAATCATTTTTAAATGGATAATTTTCTTCATTTGTCAAGAATAAACTGAGGGCTGTGGCTGTTGTCCGTTGCAGCCAATGAGAGCGCACTATTCTCTATGATAAGAGTGATAACTGATAACTTTTAGGTTATTACCTCATGTGTTTTGCTAAGCGTTCTCACGTATTTTTTATACAAGAATAAACGTGTACCTATTCTTTGTTTTGTCGTTCTACGATTTGTAAAGAGTGATTACTTTAAAATGGAGGAGGAAACCGACACGTAGCATGTAAGTTGGACTATGGAGCTTGAGAAAAAGTGGAGACAACTGGTTTTAAAACCACAGCCCTCCTGTCTGGATTAATTTCCTTCTAGAAACCATTCTTGACTAACTTTTAAATGGACAGTGTTCTTCGTGTTTAGTCAAGAATAAACTGAGGGCTGTGGTTGTTGTCCGTTGCAGCCAATGAGAGCGCACTATTCTCGATGATAAGAGTGATAACTGATAACAGTGATAACTTTTAGGTTATTACCTCATGTGCTTTGCTAAGCGTTCTCACGTATTTTTATACAAGAATAAACGTGCACCTATTCTTTGTTTTGTCGTTTTACGATTTGTAAAGTGTGATTAATTTAAAATGGAGGAGGAAACGACGCATTAGCATTAAAATTGGACTATGGAGCTGCTTTGAGAAAAAGTGGAGACAGCTAAAACCACAGCCCTGCTGTCTGGATTAATTTCCTCCAAGAAACCATTCTTGACTAAAAATAAGACGAATACCTCATCGGTTAATTGTTGATTCTCGTAAGCTTTCTTTTTGAGATCTTCAAAAATCACCATGCACCTTTTTACCTAAAAAATAATTAAAAGAAGTTTATTTATTTATTATTTTTACTTGATTAATTAAAGTAGAACAGCTTAAGCATATCCAAATGAAAAAGATGGTGGGCAAAAGAATATCCAGAGTTTGAAAAAGATTGTTTCCTGTATCATCGATATCGGCAAGTAAAGTAAAATAAATCATTCCGATTACTTGAACTTGTTTAAAAACTGATACTATTAAAAATATAGAACCGAGATGTTTGTTTCCATTTTTAATGGTTGTCGTGAATTCCCAATGTATTCTGGCGTAGAAGTCTAAATGTCGATCAGGATTTTGAGATTTGTATGTTCTGCTTAGATGGTGGTTTATTGATTCCATATTTGCTTGAAGAATACCAAGATAGCTTATTAAAAACGCATCTATTGAATAAACAATGTTTTTAACGAATTCCATAAAAACCCAGAAGACAAGATTGTCGAATCCATCTTCTGGCGGCTCCGCGAAATATTTTCTGAGCAACTCGACTAATATGAATGTGTAGACAATGGCGACTTTGGCTAAACTCCTTAGTTGAAAGCTGGGCATGTTTCTATGTACGAAATTAAAATTAATAAATGATTCATTCAATGTAGCAGCGAGATTAAACGGCTTGAAAAACACAATTGTTAGTATAAGAGCGAATGAATAACATGAGTTACATATCCCGATATAAGATTGTGGGCAATTCTTATTCACCGAACATGAACCAAGTTGTTTAAAAGTTTCATAAATATAAATCGAAGCCAGCGACAAAGACAAAAGGCTCGTCATCGCTCCGATGAATGAAGCAGAAAAATATTTTTCACCTAAAAAACAATTAAAAAATTCCGTAATCTTTTTATTTTACCTTTTTCTGGTTTTGCTTTACTATTATAACTGACAGGCATTACACACATTATTTTGCATAAATAAAACGGAAATAAAAATGTTGTTTGAGACCCAATTAATTTATGAAGGAGCCTTAATATAAAGCTAACCATCTTTGATAAAATTGGTTGAGAAAATGAAATTTTTCTAATAGTATTAGGGCAATCATAAAGCAATTTGCCTACTTGTCAATATTTGATTCATTTCATTGTTACAATATTCAAAAAAGCAGAAATTGTGATATTTTTTGAAAATGGGTCTTCCAGGGACAAAACGACAAAGGTTTTTGACTTCATTAAAGAAGTTATTGTGATACCCTCCATGTCGGGTTTTTGGGGAAGGGTCTTGCAGACCCAGAGGGTCAAATCGAATATTGATCTTTACCGATCTCAACTTTGTCTGTGGTGCCGGCCGGCCGTCCGTAGCATTTTTCCGGAACACTTTACGGCCACAGTTTTCAACCGACTTTCACCAAATTTTCTTTAGTCGGTGAATAAGAAACTAACGAGGGCGATTTTTGAATTTCAAAAAAATTGCGTAGATATGTCTGTTTAAAATTTTAAAAAAATTCGCCAAATTTTCACCAATGACTACTGATATTTTTGTAAATTTTTGGTGTGATAATAAAAAAAAAATTTTTTTTTGGTTTTTTAGTAGGGAGAAATTTGACACTTCCACCGTTTGCGAGAAAGGTATCCCTAGGGCAGAAAGCCCATTATTTCTACTTTGATACTTTAAAAAAATTTTTGTAAAAAAGAACTTGGAAATTTTTTTTTTTGAAAAAAAAAAAAACTTTTTTGAAAAAACGAAAACCTAGACAATTTAAAGAAAAATTTTTTTAAAGAAAAAGACAGAATTTAAAAAAATTACTTCCCCCCCCCTGTTATACTTCTCCTCCCTTATACTTCCCATCCTTTATACTTCCCCTCCCTTATACTTCCCCCTCCGTCATATACTTCCCCTCCTATATTGTCACTTCTCTTTAAGGAAGTTCCTGTAGGGGCCAGCTCCAGATAGTACTTTTTTAACAAAATAATTAGTTTTGGTATTTTTTAAAATCCTGTTTTCTGAATGAAGAATGCCATAATTTTTTTTGACAATTGAATTTATTTACTCAGGTTTTAAAGGATTTTGTTTTGAAGTGGTGAACAATCTGGACATCTCATTCAAACCGTAGAAAAACTCTTATCTAGTTAATTAAAAAAAAAAAAAATTCAAGGAAAATTTTTTAAAACAAAATAACTTTCCTGTTTAAAAAATTAGAAATGCTCCAAATTTATTTTATTAATTTAACGAAAAATGATATTCTGATCCCCTAAATTTGGAAGTTTTGATCTGTGAGAAAAAAAAGTGATTTCGTAAAAAAGTTTTGACAAAAATTCCGTTTTATCAGTGAAAGTGAACATCTTTCCAGTGATTTTTGAGAATTATAAAAATGTGAAGATCCACCATCATCCGGCGAAGAGAAAGAAAGAACGATCTACATGTCGAGAAAAAGTTAAGAATTTGCTTCTGACCTCAAATAGTATTATATCTCAAAGATTATTTTGTTTTGATTATAATATTCGTGATTGATATTTTTTCCATGGAAGTGGGGATAGTAGATTGGAAAGGGGGAAAATATTCGGTTTGTTGAATGTTTCAACAAACTTTCATTACAAGTTTAAAAGCCGACTAAAAAAATACCAAGGACGGAAATATGGGAACTGATACACAAACTTTGAAAGGTAAACGTCCAAATAATTATACATATACAGGGTGTATCCCTAAAAGCGAATAAAATTAATTTATTATTTATAAACCTTAAAAAAAACTTATTAAAATTTTTTTAATTAGGTCTCAATTATAATTATATCCCTAAAAGCGAATAAAATTGATTTATTATTTATAAATTTTAAAAAAAATATCTTAACTAATAACTATGCTAATAACCAATAATGGAGAAGAAGACTGATAACGGGTATCTCACGACGCGTTTCGGCTTAAAAAGCCTCGTCAGGTGAGCTATTCCCTCTATCACAATCATCCTTCTTTCACTGTGAACCCTATCTCTGAGAGATTTAGTAGATGAGGTGGTGAGTGGCTCTATCTCTAGGAGAACGGTGGCGGCGGTGAGCTTCCGGGAAACGGTTTGTTTCCAGCTTCCCGCTGTGTCTACTAAACCTCTCGGAGATAGGGTTCACAGTGAAAAGAAGATTGATTTTGAAACAGGGATTAGCTCACCTCTGACGAGACTTCTTAAGCCGAAACGCGTCGAGAGACCGTTATCACATTCATTTTCCTCCATTATTGGTTATTAGTTAAAAACAAGCCCCTTGCGGAATACATACGCAATAAAAATTAGAATATAAAAAAATATCCTATTAAAAAACTTTCTAATCAGATTTTAATTATTGTCTTTGATAAATTTTTTTATAACCACAGAATTTTCAATATTTATTCAAACAAAAATTTACGATCTTTTAAACAATTTGACACACACATTTTTTTAATCAAAATTTAAGAAAACCTTTTGCAATTTTGACAAGCTTTTACGAAACTAATTGAAAATTCTTTATTGCTAACGTAAATTTTTATATTTAATTGTTATTATTAGCCTTGAAAAAAAAAAAAAAAAAAAAAAGAGATAAATACTGTAAAGACCGTTAAACTAGGAATAAAATTACGTAATGAAATAACGAAATTTTCTAGTTTAGTTTCCTGTAAATTCCAGACAAATCACTAAAAAAAAAGTGTTTTTAACTTTCCACTTGAATTAAGGTGGCCTATTCACTGGTCTGTAAAAAAAAGAAGTTGAGACGTTTTGTCCTCTGTGAAATCGTATTGAAGGACCTCCTTGATTTTTTTAACAGAAAGGGGTCAAAAGAGAGTTCATGTTCTTGATGGATAAAAAAATTACAAGGATACAGTCCGCAAAAACTTATCTGTGATGAGGGGCTCAGCGTCCGATGGAAAATGTTGGGAGTATATGGAAAAGTACTAGTTTGAAGAGCTTCCAACGAAACTTCCTTAACAGAAGTACAATATAGTTGGGAGTATAACGGAGAGGGATAACGAAGGGGGAAGTATAATGGGGGGGGGGATAAAGGATAAAGGGAGGAAGTGTAACGGAGCGGGAAGTATAAAGGAGGGTAGTAACTGAGGAGGAAGTATAACGGAGGAAGAAGTAAAAGGGGAAGTATAACGGAGGAGGAGGAAAGGAGGGGAAGTATAAAAGAGAGGAAGTAAACGAAGGAGGAAAATGGAGGGAAGTAAAACGGAGGGGAAATAATGGAGAAGGAAGTATAAAGGAGGGGAAGTATAGCGGAGGGGGAAGTACAACGGAGGGGGAATTATAAAAGGAAGTATAACCGAGGGGTAAAGATCAATAAAGATCATATCCGATCAGAGCCTCCGGGGTCTGGAAGACTTTTCCCCAAAAACCTGACGTGGAGGGTATCACAATAACTTCTTAAAGGAAGTCAAAACTCAATAAATTTTTTGTTTAGGGAGATAAATATTTTTTTTTTTTTAGGTCTGTTTGGATGGCGGCATGAACAAGTTTACTTATGTTTCTTGGGATTTCAATGCTTATTCTCTGCGTGTAAATCTATCGGTCGGAATCGTCGCAATGACAACTAATTCAACAAATCTTGATTTCCTGTAAAAAATGATTTATTTTATTTTATTTCTCAATAAATTTTTTTAAGACGATAGATTGGAGTTCAAAAGAAAAAGGTCTTTGTCCGGATCATTCTTCTTCGGGTATTTCTTCTCGCAGATACCGGCAGGAATGCTTGCGTTAGATATGGGACCATCAATTTTTAGGTGTCGCCATCATCTGCGCTGGGCTTCTAACTTTAATTTCCGGTGGTCGCCGTCCCTGTAGCTTTTATTACACGTACGCCTAGTTCTGCAAGGCTTAGCACAGTTATTTAAATTTAAGTATTTTTTTAAAATAGAAATTTTATAGGGTTTTCTCTATCCTTGCGTCAACGCTCATATGTCCAAATGGGCCGTCCCGACAGAAAGGAGCAAACTTTTGCTTTTGCGTTCGGCGGTACGTTTTTTTAAAACAAAATCAAAATTTAAATATTTTAGGTTCACAAATGGGCACAATTGTCATGCTTACCACTGGTGGCTATATTGCAGTTAGTTCTGCAGGATGGCCTGCAATTTATTATTACTCAGGTAATCAAAAGATTTTGTTCCAACCGAGTTTGAAACTCCTGGAGCATGTCAGAAGGATTTCGACGTCAAATCTGAAGTCACCTGACGTCAATTGACGTGCAAATCCTTCTGCGCATGCTTCAACTGCGGTTGGAACAAAGCTAAAATTAATCTATTTTAATTTTTCTTCTCAAAGGCTTGCTGCCATCATCTGGGGTCTTTTATGTTTAATATCGCTGATTCTCCCAGGGACATCGGTGGATTTCAGACAAGGAAATACGTTATATAGAACAAATTTTGGCGAAACTTCATCAAATAAAAAGGTTTTCAATCTTCAATTTGTTCAAAAACTTTTTATTTCAAGCTTAAAACTCCCTGGGGCGATATAATTCTAGTGTCCCTCTCTGGGCGCTGCTCATCGTACACACTTGCCAAATTGGGTTTTTGGACATTGATGACAATGATACCAACTTACATGCAAGGAGTCCTCAACTTTGACATTAAAGAAGTAAAATAAAGTACTCAAAAATATTTAAATTGAAAATTTTAGAATGGTTTGATTTCATCATTACCGTACATAGCAATGTGGGTTATGTCGGTTATTTTTTCAATCATCGCAGATTTATAAACAAAAGAAATGGCCACTTTAAACGCATCCAGAAAATGTGGAACAGCATAGGTTTTTTAATTATCTAATTTTTTTTAAAATTAATATTAAATTATTTTAATTAATTTTAAATTTTAATTTTTTTTTAAATTTAGCGCTTTATGGAGGAGCAAGTGGATTATTATTTCTATTTGCTAAAAAAACTGATGCAACTGGCGCTATTTGGCACTTACTTTGTGCCACAGGTTAAATTCAGGTTTTTTGAATTAATCAAAACACAACATTTTTAATTGAAATTTTTAGGAACGTATATGGATATTTAGCAAATATTGGACCTTTCTCCAAATTTCGCTGGTGTTCTCATGGGTATTACAAACGGATTGTCAATTTCATCGATTTTAGGGCCAACGGTCGCTGGGTATATACTGACGGATAAAAATCAAAGCAGACAACAGCGAATGGCTCGTCTTTTTATATCAGCTGCGATTTTTATAGTTGGGAACACAATTTTATTTTGCTTGGAACAACAATACTCAACCATGGAATGAGCCCAAAGTAATTCTTTTTTATTATTTTTTTTAAATATAACTAATGATATTTTTTAGGAAAAATCAAGAACTGAAAGTATCAATATGTAAACCTGAATTTGAATATTTCGCTTTGATGTAAATACACTAATTTATGACAAAAGTTGGATTTATATTTTGTAGGATGGTTTATCACCACTAATTTAGAGTGAAAGATAGAGATGTGATTTTATTAGATTAGAACTATGTATGTTGTAGTTCACTGTGTGTGTCGTAAAACATATGTTGTAGTCCACTGTGTGTCGTAGAACATATTGTAGTTTCATGTGTGTCATAGAACATAATATGTTGTAGTTCACTGTGTGTTGAAGCGATGACATCAGCAGTTCCACCAGTTCGACTCACTGGGTAGAATCCCCTCTATTTGTCAGCAGTTCCGCACCTTTTCAACCCGCTGAATTGGTGGAACTTCAATCTCGGAACGAACTTCTCGACATCTGCGACTCTCATGTCACATGACAGTTCGCGAGCATCACACATCATCGCGCTCGACACACAGCACCTCAGACCTTCACCTGGGGGGGGGGGGGGTGTAGGTACTACGACATATGATCTAAATATCATCAGAGAAAGTAATTTATATTTAATTTATGAGAAAAATTATTTTAATAATAATGCAGTTTATTTAAGTTAAAATTGGTTTATATGGCAATAACTTATGCAGAGGTACATAATTTATGTTCTTCACTAGAAAAACATTTTTT